>QFEV01000003.1:20473-34977 GCA_003316405.1 Thelephora aurantiotincta
TGACCCCCGTAAAGTCTACCTGTTGATTGGTGGATGCAGTGAGTTCGGTATCGGAATCACTGTCTGGATGTTCAATCATGGAGCCCGTCACATCTACCTCACGTCTCGTCGGGGTGACAAGGCTTTGTCACCGGTTGACAAAGCTTACCTCCGTGACATCAATAACAGGGGCGGTGACGCGAAGGCTCTTTCAGTCGATGCCTTGAACAAAGAGTCTATGGCTGACCTCCTTAAGGAGTCTGGGGCTGTAGGACCTCTCGGTGGTATCATGCTGATGACGGTCGTTTTAAGGGATTCCTCCTTCACGAATCTTACCCAGCAGCACTTCGACGACGTGTACCAGTCCAAAGTCGCTGCGTTGAACGTCATCCTTGACCTCGTTGACTTGAACAAGGTCGACTTCAACCTCCTCTTCTCTACCATCGGAACCGTCTTCGGTAACGCCGGCCAAGCCGCATACCTAGCCGCTCAGCTGTACGTCTTCTCCCTCTTTCCTGTTTCTCGCAGCTAAACCGTTATCCCGACAGCTACCTCGACAAGATCGCAGAGACGCTGCCAAACACCATCTCAATGTCCTTCCCTCCGATCACCGATTCGGGTATCTTCAAACGCCTCGTTCAGTCGACGAACGGCGGTGCCAACACAAACAAGCTCAGTAAGGCCGGAATGACGACGCCGCAAGTCTGCGAGTTCATCGGAGACTCCCTTATCCGCAGGATTCCCCACTATTTGCCCTTCCTCAACCACAAGGACTGCGCTGAGGTCTTCGGTGCTTGTGACCCCCTCTTGTTCTGGCACCTGCTCCCTCCCCAGCTCTTGGCTGTCGATAGCGCTTCCAAGGATCAGGGCGAAGAGTCTCCAGCGACTTTGCTGTCCGGTATCTTGGGTCTCACCGTAGACCAGATCTCCGACAACGCTCTAATAACCTCATATGGTCTCGACTCCTTGGCTGGTACGTAATTTACCACCGAATTCCCGTGTACTTTTCTGACAACAATCGTGTAGCAACCCGATTCAGCTCTCAGCTCAAGCGCACCCTCGGGATCAATGTCAGCCAGATCGAACTCCTGGGTTCCATGACGATCGGCGTCCTCAAGGACATTGTCGCCAAATCCCGTAGCAGCGACGCTGATAACACCTCAGAAATGGCCATCGACGATGGTTCTGTCAAGTACGGAGAGTCTCTCGTGCCTACTCTCAACGATCGTTTGGCCTACGACGAACCCTACACCACCGACGCCTCCCCTCACCAATATCGTATCTGGTTGGCTCAGCTCGAGTACGACAATTCCAGGAGGAGGAATGTCGCTATTGTAGATCCTGCTATGAAGCGCTTCGGTGCTACTCAGTGGGATACCCACGAGGGCTACTTTGTCAGTGTTAACTCAAAGATTCCCATCGATCTTGAGAGGATGGCCAAGGCCCTTGAGGAGACAGTCAACCGCCACGGTTCGTTCAGGACCACTTTCCACTGGGATGAGGAGAAGGGTAAACTCATGCAAACAATTCACCCATCGGCCGACATCCACGATACCTCTATCGTCGATCTCAGCGAGGAGCCTAACGCTCACAAGAAGGCGTATGACATGTCGGTCGCTAATAACATGAACCCCAAGTTCAGTCTCGATAAGCTCCCGCTCATCTCTTCCGTCATGTACAAGTTGGGTGGCGAGGCTTACGCCTTCAACATCACCGTCCATCACATCGTGACAGACGAGACGTCGCTTGGCATCTTCTTCTACGAGCTCTTCCATCTCTACATTGACGGTATCGACAGTCTTCCACCGGTCCAGCTCCACTACTCCGATTTTAGTGACTGGTTGATCCGTACCGCCGATCGTCGTGCTGAACTCCGCGACGAGCAGATCGAGTATTGGAATCAGAAATTACAGGGCGTCCAACCACTCGTCTTGACTCTTGCCAAGCCTTCCGAGGTTGAGCAGAGTCCAATCACCCAGATTGAAGGACAAATCGGTTCCAACGCACTCAAGAGGTACCATGACTACGTCGCCACAACCTCTGCCACACCGTTCGCCGCTTTCTTCGCTGCATACAACCTGCTCCTCTACAAGTACTCAGCTCAGAACTCCTTCGTTGTTGGCACTGCTGTCACTCAGCGTTCAATGGCCCAGCTTCAGGAAGTCATTGGTTTCTTTGCCAACATGCTCCCGATACGAACCACCATCAAGGACGATATGACGTTTGCTGAATACTTGGAACTCTTCCGCTCCGATCTCGTTACCGACCTGTCGAATGACGATGTGACCTACGAGGACATTGTCTCCCAGGCTAAGTCTTCTCAAGGCCGTTCTTACTTTAAGCACCTGTTCGCTCCCGGTGGCCTCAACATGCGCATTACCAACCAGCTCACCACCTCCGACATCTCACCTACCTCTATCGTTTCCCTCCCCAACGGCGAGGAGAAGTACGAGTTCTTGCTCACCGTCCACTACAATACCGGTGAGGTCGTCCTCCGTTTCGACAACTACTTGTACACCGAGGAGACCGCCCGTCAATTCATGGACGCCTATATTGGTCTCATTGACACCCTCGGGAAGAACCCGAACGTCCAGATCTGCGATGTCTCCGCCGTCAGTGACGACGAGGTTACCCGTCTCGTCAAGGTGTTGTCGACTTCTGGACCCGTCAACCCAGCTGAACGCAAATTGCACCAACTCGTCGAGGCTCAAGCTGCCAAGACCCCTACTGCCGTTGCTGTCGAATATGAAGATCAATACCTCACTTACGCCCAACTCAACTCCAAGGCCAATCGTCTTGCCCGCATGTTGAGCCAGCAGGGTGTCGGCCCCGATAACGTTGTCGCTATTTGCTTTGAGCGCGGTATTCCTCAGATTTTGGCCATCCTCGGTATTCTCAAGGCCGGCGGTGCCTTCCTTCCCCTAGACCCTGACGATCCTACCCTCCGAAAGGAAATGCTCATTGTTGATACGGATGCGAAGGTCCTCCTTTCTACCTACTCGCAACGCCGTGACTTTGACAAGGCTCTCGCCTCAAAGGTTATAGTGAGTAACCCGGTTAATTTTTGTTCCGCAGTGTCTCATCATTCGTTACAGGTTGCGTATATCGATGACCCCACCTTCGAGAAGAGGTTGCTCAAGTTCGACGACAGTAACTTCGAGGTTCCTGGACACACTCCTGCCAATCTCGCTTATGTCATGTTTGTTCATACCTTTTCCGTTTCCACGCAATTGCTTGACATCGTCTAGGTTCACGAGTGGAAGCACCGGGAAGCCGAAGGGTGTCATGATTGAGCACCGTTCGATCGCCAACTTGGTCCAGAATTCCCAACCATACGGTTACCGCCATGGTGCCCGCGTCCTTTCCTCGCTCGCTTACACCTTCGATCCGTTCGTCGTCGATGTCTTCGGCACCCTCTCCTGCGGTGCCACTCTTGTCGCTGGACGCAAGGAGCTTGTGCTCGGTGATATTGGAAAGGCTGTAAATTTCCTTCGTATCAACGTCGTCCACTGCACTCCAAGTATTCTTGCTGTCGTTCCTCTCGATCACTACCCGACCTTGGAGACCGTCGTCGTTGCTGGCGAAGCTCTCGGCAAGAAGTTGATCGAGAATTGGTCCAAACGCATCAAGTTCATGAATATGTACGGTCCTACCGAGGCTTCCGTTGACTGCGTCCACACCCACGTCACGGATGTCTCTCTCACTGGTGTCATTGGCCGTCCTCTCCCCAACAACAGATTATACATCCTTGATGAGAACTTGCGCCCAACTCCCGTTGGTGTCGAGGGAGAGTTGTTCGTCGGTGGAATTCAGCTCGCTCGCGGATACCTCAACCAGCCCGAGCCGACCGAGAAATGCTTCATCCCCAACCCCTTCATCCCTGGAGAGCGCATCTATAGAACCGGTGATGTTGCGATGTACCGCACCGACGGCAACGTCGTTTACTGTGGTCGAAAGGATCGTCAGATCAAACTCCGCGGTCAGCGTATTGAGCTGGGGGAGATCGAAGATGTCATCAGCAAGTATCAATCCGTCCTGCGTGCCGCCGTCCTCATTCGGAATTTCCATGATGCTCCTGCCGTCGTTGCCTTTGTCGAGTTCAAGGCTTTCGTTGCAAAGGATCACGTTGCCGACGAGAAGGAGGCTCTTAAGATGTACATCTCGCAGCGGCTTCCAAGGTTCATGTACCCGTCTCTTATTGTCCGCCTCCCCGTTTTGCCTACTTCCACCAGCGGAAAGATCAACCGTCGCGAACTCATGGAGTTGGATCTCGTGCAATTCCAGGAGAACAACCCCGATGTTGGTCTTCCTCAATCCGACGTCGAGGTCACGCTCCACAAGATCTTCTCGGAGATCTTGAAGATTGACCCAAGCCAACTCGGTGTGACGCACGATCTCTTCTCTGTTGGTTTGAACTCCTTGCTCGCTATTCAGGCTGCCTCTACTGTTGGTGGGAGCTTCAAGATCAACATCGGTCTCAACAACATCTACCTCAGGTTTGTTTAATGTTCGGCATCTCTCTTTTTTCCCTGACTTATCGCTTCGACAGGCCAACCATCCGCGAGTTGAGCAACACCATCATTGACGCTATGGGACAAGACCAGAGACAGATCATTGCCGCTGAGGACTCGGATAACGACTTCTTGATCGAGTTCCTTCCCATCAAGAAGAAGGGTATCCAGCCGCGCATGTTCATCGTTCACGATGTTACCGGTATGGCGACACCCTTCATGCGTCTCGGTGCCTATATGCCCAACGAGATGTGGGCGATCGGTGACAAGTACTTCGGTTCGGTTGACGGTTTCACTACGGTTGAAGAGATGGCGGACCACTACATCTCTCTTATCAGAAGCGCACAGCCTCATGGACCATACGTCATCGCTGGTTACTCCATGGGTGGCCTCGTCGCGCTCGTGATCGCGGATAAGTTGAAGAAGGCAGGAGAGGTCATCACTCACCTGATCATCTTTGATACGATCTTCATCCCCACTCTTGAACGTCAAAGTCTCAAGGCTTCCGACTGGACCGCTCGTGCCATCGACCGTATCTCCCAGAACTTCCCTGAGATCGGCGAGAAGTGGAAGGCTAAGCTCTCAAGGGAGATCAGGAAGAACTTGGACGCTATGTGGGAGTTCGATCCTCCTCATTATGATGGACCTACCACGCTCGTCGTTCCCAAGGATCGCGTCTGGTACCGAAGTGGACATGCCAGCGACTTTGACACCGGTGCTGACGACTTGAACGGTTGGGAGTACAGACTGTCGAACTTGACGATGAAGATCTCTCCTGGACGTCACGACACGATGTTTATGCCGGCTCACGTCAAGGGTCTTGGGGCTGTCTTGAAGGGGATCTTTTCTGAGTTTCCCATGTCAGAGGTACTTCATCCACTAGACCTCGACTCACATCATCTGGTGCTGATGACCCCTTTCTCACAGACGTAGTGAACGATTTGTTTCTGCTTTTTCCAAGGACTGAAAGGGTTTTCGCCATATCGTCGTTCTTTGCATTTCTTCCCTCCAGTAACAATATATCACGTCAATGATACATAACAACACGTACGCTACTCGAGCATCAAAACTGGATATTTTTATGATAAATGTATTCCTGTACACTTATTCCTTTCACTTTTTTCAATAGAAGTCGTCGCAAAGAACGTGGTGTGACCGAACGCCCAAGTTCTCGTAGCTATGTCGACACGAAGCACATTGTCTCGGATGTGAAGGTTGACGTTGAAGCCTGGACTGCTCCCGGAGGGCAACCGGACTCGGACCAGGCTACGATCACGTTACTCGGGTAACAGACGATTTGGGGTTAGAGCCGAGTGTGGAGGCCCGCGGCCGACGACTGCAAGTCAGAGTGCAACTCATCCATGTCGTCGACCATCTCCAGCCTCCCGGAAACCCCCTCTCCCCCTCCAGGGAATCCCACTCCACCGGACAACCCAAATGACCAGCCAAAGTCATCTTCCCTCTACCTGTGCGTCTCGCCCTCCCCGAAAGACGCGGTCGGAGCTAAAGCGCTAACGTCTTGCAGGTTCACATTCTTATCGACCCTCTTCTTGCTCTTAGTAGTATCGACAGCCATCATCCTTCGATCTTTCCTGCTCAGGAGACGGTACCGCATGAGGCTGCAAGACCAGCTCGATGATATCTTCCACCAGCCCGGAGATCCTGGCGGCACTTCGAGGAGACGGCATTTTGGAGCGAAACCGAAACTCTGGGATACGTGGATAAAGCTGGACGACGAGAAGGGTTCTGGGAATGAATTGGCGGATATTAAAGTGAGCCGCACTTCATGTTCCCTTGCACCTTTCCAAGAGGAATCTCAATCTTCATTTCTCTGCACCCCTAGCCGCTCGCTGTTATGCATGTTCCACATGAGGCGTCAAAGCCGACACAGCTCAAGGGCACTAGTTCCTCACCCCCGTTTTCCCAGTCTGAACGAGAAAACGGATATGAGAGATCCTCTGCTTTTTTGGCTGGAATCTTTGCGCACCCTCTTCCACTCTCGCGACACCCTTTTGAAAGCGATCCTTCAGGGGCCGACTCGACCAATTCATCTGCAGAAATCTCCCGCAAGGTTCAAGTTTCTGTTATCATTTCCATGCCCTCGCCAAGCCACAGGAGGCCAACCGCACTCAATACTGCGGAGGAAGAGTTTCCCAACGTCGCGATTGGGTTTACTCGACTCCCCATTGCCAATGACTAACGTACTTCTCCCTCGCTTATTTTGTATTTTTAGACCTTTCTGGCTTACGATAACACCACGCAAACGGACACCCCCTACCCCCCCTCACTTGGCCGTCATTGCCCATTTATCTCGTTCACGTTTCTTTGCTTTCTTGGTTACCTGTATATGTCTCCGGTAACTACGCTCTCCCTAATTGTCCAATCAAACTCGAGTGTTCTGTGGTTCTCCCTTCTCCCGTGTGTGATGTCTGAGGGTCTCAAACCCGACCGCCGAGGAAAGATACATCTTTTGTGAAGTCTAGGGAACGATTAGAATCCCATGCATAGCTCCGGAGACTTGTTCCCAAGCGTTTTGCGGGCTTTGCCCTCTGCCAAAATTTACTTCCGTGCGTCATACATGCGCCGAGTTTACCCGTAGTTTTGCGAACCAGACCCCCACAACCGCGCCACCACGTACTATGCACATTGAAAAAGCGTGCATCGCAGGGCAACACAAAACATGGTTTGATGGAGTGATTTCGAGGAAAGTAGATCAATGGAGGAGCGCCGATTACGCAGTAGTCCTTACATAAGTACAAATAATGGGTCGTCGAGTCCGAAGAGGTCCGAAGCCATCATAAGCACATGAACGGCCGGTTTGCTGATGCTGGCTGTTGGTAATGCTCTCTGACAGTTGCTGAGCATCTTCGTCCAGGGGGTGGATCCCTTGACTCTGGACGCGAGAAACCCCACCGCCGTGTCTGTTTCATCGAGGTCGATCGCGGAGAGAATGGTAGAGGTCTGCGTGTTGGCCCAAAGGTTGGATGGTGCGCCAGTTCTGAGAAGCGGGTGCCACGAACCGGACCAAGGTGGAGCAGGTTTTGTATGGAATCTTTATGGGAACTTGCGCCATGTACTCGATAGAATCATGATTCCTCTGGAACGAATGCGAGAAAGGCACGACCCAGCCCGATGACCGTGACGCCTCTCAGCAATTCTCGCCCGAGAGATAGAACAGATCTTGTTCACCTTGGTCCTGATTCATAACATCGACATCCTTCTCCTTAGCTAGTCCGTCAGGAGGGTTCTTCTCCATCGCGCCATCACTGCTACCTGCATGACCCTCGTACACCCTGACGTCCTGCCGGATGTATCTCTAACCCTCTTTCCTCATAGCCATCGGTCTTCTTATTCCGAATCCGTTACCTGATGATCGTGGTATCGGCCCGATCCCGGGTGACCGGCTCGTCTCGATAATCTGTTCTTGTACCGGAAAACCTTGACGTGATCAAAGTGGGCTTCGTTGTTCTTATGCCGCCCCCTCAAAGGTACCGTTTCCCCAAAGGCCACCTGCCTGGCTGAGATCCAAAGTTGAGAGCAGATGCGAATAGAGGTCTTCACCTGCTGGTCGATAACCTGTACGCCATGTTACCCTCGCGGCCACCCTTTGAAGGATTGTGAAGGAAAGGGAAAGCGACGGGTTCGCGGTCATCGGATTCCGTAAATAGTGTCCACCTAGTGCAAACAATGAGGTTGGCGACAAAATTAGTTGATTCATAGACTCACCCGACTCACACCATCGATGAGGTTCCATTCGGGGTCACTATCTCTGTCGGTAATCTCGTGAGGGAGACCTCTAAATAGGTGTTTTGTAAGGATAGTGGGGAAAAGGAGATGGCCCGGAGGAATGTGGCAGGGCGTCTTGATAGTACATATATGACGCGGGTGCCGGCTAAGCGCCAGCCATTGCCTGGGGAAGAGATGTCCCGATCCCAAGATCATGGTCGGACTCTCAGTTGTTAAATTAAACCAATGGACGAGATGTGTATATGGGTTCCCAAAGCAAGTGTAGAGGGAGACATGTAGTGTGCGCGTGCGCGAGACAAGGTATAGGCGATCCCGGTAAAGGACGGATAAAGGAATGTCACACACGAGCAGAAGAGACAGAAAGACTCGAGAGGAGAAATGGGAGTAACAATAGCGAAAATATAACGAGAGACGGAGCAGAGACAAGACATAAGATAAATCTTTCCCAAACTTATGATGAAAAGTCAATTAATACATGCGGGAAGTAGAACGGTTTCAACGGACTCACAAACGAATCATGAATCAAGCATGTTCTCCTCGATTCGCTGAAGGAGCCGCTTGCAGAGCCCCAGGTTTTTTATGGCCCCAAGCTTCTCGTAAATTTCGATGGCGCGCAACGCCTCGACCTTCGCCTCTTCATACCTCCTCTATTTGTACCATGAATAGGCCTGCAGCTGTGTCGCGCGACCCAGGTTGTATTCGTCGTCGATGACGTGTGATTTGGCGGCTTCGACGTGTAACCGAGCCCCATCAAACCTGTCCTCATAGAGGAGCAGCTCCACCAGGCCGTAGTGATTCCAAAATAACTGACCGGGCCAGTCGAACCGGGTGGCGATGTCAATGGCTGCCTCGTAGCGTGTAATGGCCTTCCCTCTTTCCTTGGTGCGTTGGTATATGATCCCAAGGACACACTGACATAAGCAGATCCGATACTCCTTGCCCTGGCTGGAGAAGAGATCGAGTGCGCGGGAAGTTGCTTCTTCTGCGGTTTTGAGTTGACCGGAATCACAACACAAAACCGAGGTGATACAGACATTCTGCTTGTCCCAATGTGTCACCAATCCGTTCGCAGATGTCCAACGCTTTTCTTGCCTGAAGAATCCCTTCGTCGAAGAGGTCGAGTAGACGGTTCGCATTGGATAGCTCCCACAACGTTTCGGCAACTTTACCATCATCCCTTCTCTTTTCCCATAGCTCCAACGCACGACCAAGGAATTTCCCGTACTCCTGAAAGTTCCCTATCGACAAGAATGACCGCGAGAGATTGAGCAAGCATTTCGGTTTGGAAGGGTGGGCATCCGGGAGTCCGCAGATCTTTGGTCCCAGCAACGCAAGTCGTTTTTTGTGCCGATAAAGATGGTGCATGAAAGCAGAGTAGGCGTCCCACACGTCGCTCGAGCCCACATCGATCGACGTGAAGACATCGAGCAGGTGCTCGACATTCACATCCTCTGACGTGATCCATCGTGCTTCTTTGAATCCTTGCTTGTCAGGATCAACATCGGTCGACAGCCGGGTGAAGTAATGGTTCTTGGTTGCGCAGAGAAGTGGAGATGAGTTGGGGTCCTTGGGACGGAGCTGGTCTCGGAGCGGTGCTAGCATCGTGACGAACCCGTCGCTCCGATATGTCAGAGAGAGGACACAAAATTTGTCGAGGATGTTCGTTCTGTTCGAAACTGTTGGAAACAGCCAGTCGAGGTTCTCCTCGTTGACACCCCGAGGGAAGAAGGCAATGACTCCAAGAAACTCTCGTGCGTCGGGGCCAAGCTCTCGGAATGTCGGTGAATCGAGCGAAAGCCCGATCGTGGCAGAAAGACTCCTGTTATGTGCCGTTTTCAGTCCGCTCGTCCGCCATTGGTCCCACTCCTCCGTCAACCGGGACATGTCCCACTGGTTGTGATGCGCGATGGTGGCGAGTAACGTAATTGAGAGTGGATGAAATCAGGATGTTGTCGACATTGTCGGACTGCATGTCTCCCCCATAGACGCGACGAAAGGTATCACGTGCAGCCTCGATCGACAACACTGGGACGCTGTAAGTCTTGCACTCGGGAGGGATAAGAGAAAGGCGAGAGGTGATAAGGAGACAAATGTTGTTGAACTTGCTCAGTTCCTCCACCGCTGCGTAGATGTCGCCACCGTCAGGTCCCTGTGGATCAAGGACAGATTCACCATTGTCCAGGACGATCAGCATCTCCTTGGAGGATAGGAATGGACGGAGGGGGACCAGATTCTCGGGGTTCTTGACGCCTGCACCGATGATGCTGGAGAGCCGGCTGAGGAAAGGAGCGAGAGAGGCCGGGAACTGGTCGCAGTGGATGAAACGACGGTTTTCACCAAACCGTCCCTTGATCCGATCGCTGTGAAGCACCGCCAAGGCAATCGATGTCTTCCCAATCCCGCCAGGCCCAATGAGAGCAACTGGAGTGAGGTTGAGGGCGAGATTGATGATCCTCTCGATCAAATCGTCTCGTCCGAAGAAGGCTCTCGGCGGCGGGGGTGGGGATTCTCCGGATACACTATACGAAGATATAAGAGACCGAATCCATTGACAAGTGAGGCTGCTAACCTGATTTGAGCCTGGAGGTGGTCAGTGCTCGTTCGATACGTACAGATACTCGTGACACTCACCGACTCATTTTTACCGTCAGCTCCTTCCTGGCTCTTCATGAGATGTGTAATATCTGTCTGAAGCTTGGAAATATCCTGACGAATGTTTGAAACGACGGTCCCAGTGGTAGATACGACAACGTGTGTGGCTTCTGTGACGTGATGGACATCAGAGACGATGGTGTGTGTGCCTTCTGTAACGTGATGGACATTGGAGACAATGGTGTGCGTGTCTTTGACATTGTGACGGACGTTGGCGATCACGTCGCGGGTATCCACAACGTCCACATGTGCGTTGATTACAAATTCGGTCTAAAAGCTAGCGCTTAGCGGTGGTCGTACCCAGACGAAAAAACTTACATTAAAGACGAAGAGAGCTCTGTCAAGGTTCAACTTCCACACCGCAATCTTGCCGTTCTTCGAGTGAGGCAGTCGAGAGAGCACGCTTCGTTTACCCTCCTTGATGATGTTTTGCCGGATCTCCATAACCGTCCTGCCGTCACATCGAAAGATTATCGTCAGTAGGCGTTCCGAGCCGACAACGACCCGATTTAACCTACACTGTTGATCGCTCTATCGCCTCGCGCGCCGAGGGGTTTAGTTCGCTCAGCCGCTTCCTGCTCAACCCCCGGTCCAGGCAAGGTCAACGTAGTTTTCGTCGTTAATCATAGTATCCTATTTTCACTTCAGCCCACGATCCACCAACACAGAGTAAGGGGAGCCTCACCTTGACCATCGTCAGGATCTCCCTGAGGGTCTTTGCCGGCGTGATGCTCAAGATATTCTCCATGATATCCAGAGACGCGATTGCCGTATTTAGCGAGATGGTGTGTTCGTGACTTTTCTGTCGTCTGGCGGCCCTGGCGTACATGAGTTCGAAGTCGGTGTGGTAGGAGAAAACGTTGCAGCTTGCGGACAACAAGGAGAAACCCGAATCCTGATACGACGAGCGGCGTTTCCGACGACTGCAGCCCATTGGACAAACAACGGCACCATTCAGATGGCTTGACGTGATGAAGGAACAAATACACGGAACCCCCGTTATAAAGTCGGGCAGATCATCTCGGGCGATGCTCATCCGGGGTTCGTGGAGATACAAGAAAAGACGTCGGGCTGCGCGCTCTTGGAACTACTGAACATGAAGCTGTACCGAACAAGCAGTGAGGCTTACCGCAAAATCCAGAGAGGGGCCGCGAGAAGGTGACCGATCTGTCGCCCAAATGAGTCTTTATACTGATCTGAGCCGAGGTTTCCTCTTTGCTCCTCGTTCAGACTGCCTTGGGGAGCACCTTGTGCACCCCTCTTTGGTGAGAATTTGTTTTGGGGACTCACTCCATCTAGCCTCTGAACTTTGGAGGTTGCACGACTCTTTCGAACGAGCCCCCGTCCGAATTGATCATTTCACATGCAACCGGCGCCCAAGGTGCCCTCCGTTTTCTTGGAGAGATCTAGAAACACGGCTCTCCACATGGTATTTACTGGAGGCTGCCCTCGGTGGATTGTCTCAGGACCAACGGTCCCTTTGTCAGCCATTCAAGCTCTGCTACGAACACCATCCTGATCCCCCATGTGGCCCCATTACAAGAAAGGAGGTGATAGAGAGTAAACTCATAAAGGCATCGAGATGGGGAGATTACCCGGGGGGGCGCGTAACAAAAAAAGATAGACTGGGCATATCAGTGGTCACTGCAGCGATAAATCAAGAAAGCCGTAGAGCGCCGGCCGTTATATGTAAAACAGGTCCGCCGTGGCCCAAATATGATCGTGTCAAGATGTGCCAAATCTCCACGTACCATCATAATGGGTGACTGTCCATAAGACTACAAAGACAAATATCTATCGTAGAAGGGTGCCAATAATTGATAGTCTCAGTGATGTGAGGAACGATCGGAGCATGAGAGTTATGTCTTTACGATGCGAGTGAGATCCGGCACGTGTTCCTCTCTTGAGAACACCACCTCCTCGATCCGGTTGCACCTTTGCCATACCTCGTTTGTCTTTCTTTCTTTCTCACCTTTCTAACTCTTTCATTCTCATTCTCTCTCTCTCCTCACTGGGGGTGAGGGCCTATGGAAACAGGTGGGAACATGTGAGAAACATGCAAGACAGTGGATCAATTTTCTCTCAATGTAATTGTCAATTAAATGTTGGGAACATTTGAGATAATACCTGCAGATATTTTCAACTCTTAATCACTGATTACATTTTGGGAACATTTGACATGATATCTGTGCATTTTCTCAACACTTAATCACTGATCACATATTGGGAACATTTCAAATGTTCCCACCAATGTTTCTCAAATTGTTCTAACCCAATCTCCAAAATGTTTTCTCCATGTATCTTACATTTTACACAGTCGTAACTCATATTTCTTTAATGTACCCCAAGACAAGCCTATGTTTCCTAAATTAGCCCAGTGGGAACATACAAAAAACCATTTTGGGAACATGGGTAGGAACATTTGAAATGTTCCCAATATGTGATCAGTGATTAAGTGTTAAGAAAATGCACAGATATCATGTCAAATGTTCCCAAAATGTAATTAGTGATTAAGAGTTGAAAATATCTGCAGGTATTATCTCAAATGTTCCCAACATTTAATTGACAATTACATTGAGAGAAAATTGATCCACTGTCTTGCATGTTTCTCACATGTTCCCACCTGTTTCCATAGGCCCTCGCCCCCAGTGCCTTCTCTCTCTGCTGGCTGCACATCTCACGCACATTCACTCGGGCACACTGATGGCAGAAGTGGACCAACCTGACTGGAGCACTGAGACCTTCAATCAGCTCTGACAGAGGATTATAGTTCAACTTCAATGCTCAGATGAAGATGCCACAACCAGACTTCAAGAAGCTTGGTTCAACATGCTCCAAGGCCTACTAAACCTGGCTCAACCCCCTCCACCCGCACCACTGGAGCATCCACCAACACCCCCTCAACCTCCCACTCCCCTGCAACCACCCAACCTCCCTCCACCTACAGTCAATCACGAGGAAAATCTCCTGACAACCTTCAGGAAGAAGGTCGTTTTCCCAGACTTTGATCTCAATATTCATGTGGCAGATGAAGTTCCACTAACACCAAGCTCCTACACAGTAGGAAAGCTGGAATCCTTGGAGTATGTCGAACTCTGGTACTTCACCACCAAAGGTTACAGGGAAGGGAGCAGAGCTGCCCTGACAGTGGCAGATGACACCTTCAACTTCCTCCACACAGACTCCAGCCTCACACTCCAACCAATTCGAGCCACCAGAGCATCCAAGAACGTCATCTTGGATGAGTATCTCACATGGGAACAAGTAATGACCGCACGACACACAATGATTGGCACAGCAACCAAGGTCAACTGGCCCTCAAAATATACCCAGGTCCTAGCCACACTTTACATGAATCTTGAAAGTCTCAAGGCAGCAGGATATAGCCCTCACACACTCATCTTGTACCATGCAGTGATCCGCAGACAGTGGCACAATGCACTGAAAGGAAAAGGGACCCTCTTCAACCCAGGCCCAATCAACAAACAGCTGCTTGGATCCTTGGAGAACCAAATCTGAGACTGAGACCATGAGGAGTTGCAGAAACAGGCAAGTGAAACAACATTCGTCATACCACATCATGAACTCACCAAAAAACCCATCTTAACCCCCCCC
>QFEV01000005.1:0-10342 GCA_003316405.1 Thelephora aurantiotincta
TAATCGGTAGCGAGGAACAATAGCGTAAAAAACTAACACGGTGCAGGGGTCGATTTTGTCGAGAGAGCTGGAGCTCACAGTTGGAGGCGACACTGAATGGGCGGCCGTGGGGTGGGAGAGTGTTGGCTCTCTCGAGGGCAGTATCAAGCGCAGGTCCCCCTCGTCCTCCGGGGAATCCCGGGAGACTCATATCCACACCCTAGGGGAGTACAAACAGGTGGTCAAGGCGGAGGAGCTGCTACCATCAGAGCCCGCGCCACCCGCGGACGAACCGCCGCTTGGTGTCGAGTGGTCATACAACTGCTGTGGTTATTCAATAGAGATGGTTGCAAACCCACAGAAGGCGAAGGCACGACGATAGTCGCCGCTCATTGTATTTACTCTGTGTTGAGGGTTTTCTGGACTACTCCCGCCTCCACCGCATTGGCCAAGCCAGGAGTAGTGTGTTAGACCCACATTTGAATCAGTACTTCCATTCCCCAGCTTCCGATGATGATCGTTTCTCTAAGAGATTACGCTCTACACTCTCGAAACCGCGAGGACTTCAAGCTTTATAGGTGACGGTTTCCTTAGCTCGATCGCCATCGTGTTCGGGAGACTCTAGCTCAGACGACCGCAGTTTTATCCTGAGGGAGATCGTCCATGGTTTGCTGCGTTGTACGAAATGGCTACAATAGGGTGGTCTCGTTGGAACATGCGGACCTCACTTCGCCTCTGGAAGACGATCTACACTACCGACCGACATGCTGAGAGTGTGAACTACAACGTTTGCACAAACTTGATGATCACAGCATGAAGCATACAGATTCTAAGAGACCCGGTCTCCGCCGGGAAAAACCATACCGTCCCTCAGAACCTTTGTCGTTTCCCCACCTCTCCAACTGTCCAGAATGGGGGTACTTTTCCTTCACGGTAAATGAGGCACGGGCCTTCCCACTCGTTCCAAACCGGGACACGACTTAAGACAAGGCCATTCCTTTGCCTTGTACCTTGTGCGCGTATTTTGTGAGATTAGGTGCGGTGAAAAGCGTGAAGGGGAAGAAAGGCATATCCGGTGACAAATTGGTAGGGTATGTGGGTAATTCGAAGCGGAATCTACGAGTACGGCTACAGGACAAGTAAAGGGGATGATATAAATACGATAGGAATGTAAGGTTACAGATTATGACATGAGGCGGGGTAATCGCGCAACGCAAAGAACTGCCACAGGCAGGACAGAAGAACGGGGTAGGACGAGGAGAATAAGAGCGGAGGACCGTGCTTGCAAAACACGACCAAAAAGCATGCACCCGTCGGGTGTGGTGGGTTTTTGACCTTCTTTGGAGGGGGGAGGTCAGCCAACAATCTCGAATAGTCAATGGACCTCACTACTAACATGAGGTTTGGAGAGATCATGAGATGACGCAGAATCCTACCAGCGAATTGCTGGTTGAACGATCTTGGTTTATTGGAACGTCCGATACGAGCTGAGGAAACAGTTCCACGGAAGGGGTTGCTAACGATGGTTGGAGGTGGTTCTCCTCGAGACGATCGTGGTCGAACGGGGGAAACAGTGTTGATTGAAGTTGAGAGAAAAAGTCCATTACGGGTTGTGGACCAGGGGCTAGGAGATGGAGGTGTTGAAACGATGCGTCTTAGGGGGACGGTCTATCTCTTGAATTTCAATGGACCACTTTTATATATCCCTTCTTTGTTCGACCGAGTGAGGCAGCAATGGCGGGTATTCACCTTCCTCTTTTGGAAGATTTGTCACAATGGTCACAAGGACAATATGGCGCGGGTTTTAGAGTGACCATTGACGTCGCCCAAAGGAACGGAATAATGGGTCAGATGAACTCTAAGCCTTGTAAAGCAATAACCGAAAGGTTGAGGGTAGAGTCGACTCACCCGCACTGAACTCCTTGATTTCAAATCCGGTCATCCATCCGAGCTGCATCATCGAAGTGTTGGAATGACCTGCCGGCACGGGAACGTCCCTTACTAGGGCTCACCCACACCATTTCTGGATAGCAGAGCATTTAGAGAGTCGAACAGCGGAGGGAGGGCACGCTTTGAACACATCATCCCACCGCCTAAGCAAATTCCCGGAGTGGTTGAGTACGACTTCTAAAAATAGAGTAATGGGATGAACCTCGGAAACTCGTGAAAAGAACGGGGGGTCAATCATAACAAGGCAAGCGAGCGCAACGCTGAGGACAAGACCCGGGGCCTAGACGCGATAGGTATTGACCAGTGGTTGGCGCGCAAATTTCGCGAGCGCTTATGACGCGCCAAGGTAGATATCACGTGATTTTACGCGTCGCTCATCAAATTTCAACTTGGAAGCCCATTGTCCTCCGAAGGCGGTTACGGATACACTTGCGTGCCCTTTGTCCTCCCCCGGTAACATAAAAGACATGTAGCGACGAATATCACCGTTTCATCTCTCTCGACCCCACTCAGCCTGTTTCTCCAATGGTTGGCCCTCTATATCCCATCTTCCCCATCGCCTCCTTCCTAGGTTTCGTACTCGTCTTACTGCCGTTACCTTGGCACCTGGAGGCTTGGAACTCCGGGACGTGCTACTACATGATGTGGACTGCACTTGCCTGTCTCAATCGGTTCGTCAACTCGATAATCTGGGCGAATGACGCCATCAACAGGGCCCCGATTTTCTGTGATATCTGTGCGACAAATCCCTCTCGCTAATATCCTACGCAGCTGAATGCAGACGGTTTGCACAGCTACCAGGATAACGCTCGCAGCGTCGGTCGGTATTCCCGCGGCGTCGATGTGTATCATTCGCAGATTATACAGCATTTCCAAGATCCAGGCAGTCGCCACCACCCATGCAGAAGTAGGCACTTTCGTGCATTGTGCCTCTCCCTCATTCTGACGCGCCAAACAGAAACGTCGGGCCGTTCTCATAGACTCTTTGGTTTGCGTACTGTTTCCAATACTTTCCCTGGTTCTGGGCACGTATCCCAACATTCACCCCTCATCTCCTTCCTGACATTCATCCAGCTTATGTCGTCCAAGGACATCGGTTCGACATCATCCAAGAGGTCGGATGCCATGCCAACGTCTATAACACGTTACTAGCCTATTTTCTTGTGACAATGTGGCCTATCCTTTTTGGTCTCATCTCTTTCGTGTACTGTGGTATGGTCAATCCGAACCGCTGGTGCTGTCGACTGACATCCCTCCAGTTCTGACGTTACGATCTTTCCTGCAAAGACGAGCCCAGTTTGCACAGTTCTTGGCCTCGAACAGGGCATTAAGCACCGGTCGCTACCTCCGTCTCATGGCACTGGCATGCGTCGAAATGATGTGCACGGTGCCTCTCTCCATCGTCTTCACTGTCCTAAATCTTAAAGCGCAACCACTCAACACGTGGGTTAGCTGGGCAGACACGCACTATAATTTTTCTCGTGTTCTGCTCATCACATCCACCATGTGGCGCCAAAGTAAAGTGCTGGAAGCCTCCATCGAATGTGGGCGCTGGTCTGCCCCATTCTGTGCTTTCATCTTTTTTGCTTTCTTTGGCTTCGCTGAAGAATCGAGGAAGAACTACAAGGACGTTATCGTGACTGTGCTCGTTGCTTGCCGTCTTGTGAAGAAGGATGAAGGGTCATTGCCAACGAAGTCCACAGCTCCATCTAAGTGTGTTCAACTCTTCGACAAACTTTCATTGTCCACTCCGGAGTCTAACCCTTAGTTCCCAGGTTTCGTCAACTCACGCTCTCCTCCTGTGCCATGGGATCGCAAACCTCTTTACCTGCATACGTTTCGCCCCCTCCACGATATCAGCCATCAATCATCCTTTCACCGCCGACTTCTCCTGATGAGAAGGGCTTCGTGCCTTTGTCATCAGCAACATCCACCTCAGAATTTTCCTTAGGTCCCTGCCAGAGATTTTCAGAGTCTGGAGAACCCCGACCACCGAGTCCTCCAGCTTCTCAGGCATCACGAACATCCATTGTTGACTACTCTACCTGGACCCGGACCCCCTCCGCCAGCGGCCTCACACCGTAAAATGACTTTTCCTTGCATCCATTGACACTCCCTTCTCTAAAGTTTACTATGATACCCTTCGTCTATTCGTTCTACTTCAGGGCCGACCCGTCCACCCCGGTCAACAGCGATGACTATCCGGAGCTGATTCGGTTCCCTTGGGTCTCGTTACGATCAAATTCTTTTAACTACAATACCTCTTCACTTTACTTTTGACTACGCTGATCTCCCGTCGCAAGTCATTTCATGTGCTTTTACGACTGTATTTCTATTGTCAGCTTGTCATGCAGCGTTACTACGACCCGGAATAAAACTTACGACTTGCCTGTACCTTACCTGGCACCTGGGTCCAACGCGTCGCGACTCATGCAATTCCACGAGTCGATAATGAAAGAGTGGCTTTCCATCTTGTCTAATCATCGCCAGTTTCGACTTCCTCACCGTTCTCGTCCATATACCCGTACCGTAGCACTGGAGGAACCTCTGATATAGGGCATACTACCATACGATGTGGGCTGTGGCGGCCCCCTTCAAGCATTTCGTCAACGTATCGTCGATGACGCGCTAGATGGTGGGATATGATATATGATATATGAGCCTCAAAGAGCCACTTTTGTATACACTCCCTTGATGTCATGCGAATCACACTTGGGTTGCCTTCGGCATCCCTGCAGTGCTTCCACCTCTCATGTCATGGGTACACTCCGCGTGTTCACGCAATCGCAATGATGCACGTCCGCAAATCCGGGCATCCAAAAGGATCTTTCTTGTTGCTAAGTCTTAGAAACGTGGAGCGATACTTAAAATGCATTCTCTTGCAGGCGGTACAGCCGGTCTTTGGTTTGTGACTCTTTTGACCCAGAACCAAATCATTCATCTAATTTCAACTCACCTTCGTTCTTTTCTATTAGTCATCGATTTATCCACGGACCCTTCAGACGATCGCCTATGCTCCCTTCTGCGATTTGAGTCATTTTTGCACACCGTAGTTCGCTTACTTCAACTTGGCCCTGACGCCTGACGTCCCGTCTTAGGATCTCTTGAATGTGATATCGTTAGTGTATCTATATATATATATATGCACTGACGAATGATGAGATTGCATGAAGGAAACCCTTTTGGGGAAGCAACGCCGTGGAAAAAGGTGTGGGCGTGAAGAACACAGAAAATGGGCATGGAATCGTGTCTTCGACTTGGCAAAACCGAATCGAGGATCGTAGATGGTCCTCCCGTATACAACTCGAGGAGGTAACATCATTTTCCGTTCCCTCCTACGGACATGCTTCTCGACATTTCCTGATCCATTGCCTCGGTGAATACTTCGACGAACCCTTTCTCCAAATTTGTGGAACGCTATTCGAGGTTGTGGTCGACTAAATCGGGTATGGGGACATCCGGGTCATCTAGCAGGGGAGACGTGGTGTCGAAGGGTGAGGGACATCCATAGGACGGGAGGGCAGCATGGTAATAAACCATAACCTCGTCCTCAAAGGTATCGATGATCTCCATCTCGATGTCTTCTGTGATTTCGTGAGGGGGAAACCTAGTCATCGACGGCCCAGCCTGACTTCCATAGTCATTGAATTGCGGGAATGGACCGTAAGCCGCCTCGGCCACCTGTTGGAGCAGCATAGAAGGATCGATTCCGGGTGGTAATGGTTTGGGGTGCATCTCTGGTTCGTAGATTGAACTGGCCGCTGTCGTTGTTGCACTTCTGGAGCCCGAACTAGACAATTCGGATGTGCTGTAAACATCGTAATCTTCATCACTCTCTCCTTCCCCGATCCACCTCTTGATGACGAAGCGGGCGTCGGTCGCCGCCTGAATCGAGCGCGGAGCTAACTTGGGTGTCGTCTCTTGAGCTGCAAAGAGCCGTTATGAAAATTCCAGGTTACGGATTCACGGGAGGAACCAACCGACCTTCGTGCCCTTGTTTGATGTCATCGAAGATATAATGGTAGCGCTTGAGTAATGGCTGGTCGTTGGGAAGCGTAGCGCAAGAATCCTTTTGGCCACCGGACCTAGTACCTTTTGTCGCGTAGGGAGCGGTGGTCGGATGGTGGGAGGGGCGGTTTCTGGGACGGGTTGCTGGTTTTTTGGTATGCATAATGGGGTATCCGTTAAAAACGCGAGCGGTTGGCGTGGTGAGGCGAAAAAAGGATAACCGGAATCCAATAAATACACCCCGAATGGCCGTGATTTAAGTAGGTTCGCGGTGTGTATGTATGGTCCATGGGATGGAGGTGGTCAGGGTGGATTGGAGCGACCGCAATGGCTTCATTTTCCATGTTCTGAATAGATGTTTCGACCTTGGCTGTTGCATTCGGCCGTGGCCCGGGTTACCAGCACGAGAGTCGATCTTGCATGGCCAAATCTACAATGGTTGCCGTGTCGGTGGTGAGGCCTGTGAGGGTTTGGCCAAGCCGAGAGGTGTCAGACAGCGCGCGGAGTTCGACTTGGTGCTTATCGGGATCTGAGAGGCACTTATGGTCACTCGGGTCCGGTCGCTTCCGGTTGTCCCGGAAAATCAGGAACATCTTGGCCACGCTTCCACTTTATCTGTTTCGTCCTCGTATTTTCTCAAGCAAAGGTCTTTACCATCGCCAGCCATGTCGGGACTCAGTACTCGACCGCCCCGCAACGTGGTGACCACTAGTTGTGAATCGGGATTTTCCACAGCACCGTGTCTACCCCTGAGAACTTCGTGGGGTTCAGAAGAGAAATCGGAGGCCCCGCTTGTCCAAGTCGATCCTAGGAATCGAATCCTGACCAAACCCAGCAGCCATTCCGCCCTGAATGAAAGATTCCATCCACTTAGAACCAATGGCACCCGCACGGACTTCTCTTCAAGAATCTCATGTGGGTCGAGTCTGTCGGTGGGCCACCGGTACCGTGGTACGCGTACCTAGAGTCTCGAGCACGGGCGCATCCCCCACTGTGGCCACCAAATGGCACTGGTGGCGAGCTACGTTGCTACGAGACAACCAGGGGGACAAGAGTGTCGAGTACCAAGGCCATGTAAGAAGGAATCACGGGGAGTCTTCCACCACGGTCACAATTTGGCGTTGACCTTGGTGTAACTTACCGTGACCGGTGTTGTGGAAGACTAACGGACAACGAGGGGTGGCGACCCCGCGCTTGAGGCTCTGGATATGCAGGTCCTCGACCCATACCACTGAAGAGGGGTGACAGCTTCAGTTCCGTTATCATGATCACAGGTTGGAAGAGTAGATAACGCTCTCACTCCCACCGCTACCGACACGAACAATTCTCACCTGCCCCTTCTCTCCAAACTGCGGGAGCGATCCCACGATCGTCCTCCCAACCATTTCCGCGGCCCCCACGTTCCAGAAACCGAATTTAAGATACACCTCGAGCTCCCCTGACCTCGACTGGTCAGCCAACTGGCACAACGAACCGTCGAAGGCTCTCCAATCGAAGCTGGACGGCAGGGAATCCTCGTACGCTATCGTGACTTTTCGAAGGCACGTCGAGGTCATGGAAGAAAGGACGTTCGCTTCGATAGTCCCCGCACACATCACGGGTAACTCTAGTTCCTAAAGTTTTGGGCAGCGAGGTAGGGTCGTAGACCCATCTCCAACATTCCTTGCAGGGGTTTGAGTTGGCGAGCCTCGTGTGGTGCAATAAACGTACTATCCAGGGAGCAGCAGAGAGATTTCAGACGTATGACGCTTTCCCCAAAAAGGTGGATGATGCGTTCAATCCCCGTCCAGGAAGATAATTGACCGGGGAGAACGATCTCTTCGAATGTTCCGCCAACTGATCGTGGAAAACAAAGTATATAGACGTGAAGTTGTCTCATTACCCGGCGCGGAGGGAGGGGCAGGCACGTGGTCCACTTCGCCCTCGACAGAGCGGAGCCAGAGGTAAAGTTGACGTGTGCTCATCCAGTCGCGACCCACTTATATAACGAAACTCAAACCGGTATTCGGTTCGAGGGGTTCCACGCAAGTATCCTTGTAGAGTAAAGACCGACTTTTATTCCGTATGTTAGGGGTATGTACGTAGCGGGCGCAAGGATATCCGAGAAAGGCGTGGTTATGGCGAACGAGTGAGTAGCCAAACCAATACGCCGGAGAGAGAAGGGGAAAGAGCGAAAAAAATAATTAGGTGATGATTGTATCATACGGGTGGGAATCCAGTGAACGTGAATCCTTCCGTGCCCAAGGCCCTATCGGCGGCCCTAGTGTCGGGTATAGTTCAGGAATCACTGGACGTATAGATAGCACCATCAGGGCTACTGCTGAGAGTAGCCCAGCCCTACAAAACGCAACCACGGATTAGCGCAACTCCACAAAAAAAGAAAAACATCGGGAACGAGGATTGATCATCGAAGACTCACCCGAGAAAGCCTATTAGCAAAAGCGAGAATCTCAAAATCGGCACTGTCGGGGTTGTCCCAGAATGAAGCGTGACCGGTGTTATTCCACAACCTAAACACGAAATTTCCAAAGTTCGCGTCCATAAAGTTCCTCAAGTTTGTTCCGTTGACGTGCTTGTCCATGGTCCCATGCAAGACGAGGTAAGGGAAGGTCTTTGCGGCGGCCATCAAAGAGGTCTCGTTTTGAGTGTGGGGGAGGGACCAAGTCCTGACATCTGGATTCTGACCCGCGACGGCGCCCATCCAACTGTACTTTGTCTTCTGATCCAGTTGGTCGCCATAAGCGACGCAAGATTCGGCGAACTCCTTGTCGGTAGGTCCGAAGTCGGCAAGGGACGGGTCCAAGAGTCGCGGGATGAAGTTAAGGATGAAAGGAGTGGCGACGAGAGGGTGCATGTTACGGTGAGGGAATGAACCCATCAGGATAACGCCCCTGATGAGGTTGATACCGTAGTAAGTGGCGATGTCAGCGGCAATGACACCTCCCATGGACCTGTGCACAACGGTCAATCAGTCAAGTGCAAGGTTATGCCCGCTGCCTCCAAAAAACATTACCATCCAGCCAAGATTGGCCTCTTGTCACCAATCCCGAAATGGTCAATGACGGCCTTGAAATCCTGAGCGTGTTGTTGAGACCCGTAAGCGGCTTGTGTCATAGGCTGGTCGCTGATCCCTTGGCCACGGACGTCATATCGGACCTATTCCGTCGAAAACCGATTCAGTTGGATGATCGAACCGAATGCGGAGGGTCCCCGCAGTGATGAGTCCAGCAACCGTCTAAGTGACGACAGTAGTGGTGGGGGGTGGATTTCGTTTCACGTACCATGAAGAGGTTGGCATTCATGTAAACATTCCCCCACTGTTTCTCAAAAGCGAGAGAGCTGCACGAGAAACCAGGAATGAACACGACGGCCGGTTTAGAAGGGTCACCTGTCGACTCTGCCCAGATATTGGTGCCATCTGCAGAAGTGACATAGACACCCATAACGGACGAGATGAGAGAGATGAAAGCGAAGAGAGATATGAACTTCATGGTTCGTCGCGCCTGAAGGGAAAGGGGTAAAAGCAGGGGGGAGAGAGGCGAATGAGAAAAACCCTCTCCCTAGGAACCCTCCCCCATAAGTACTCGAACAGAATCAGCGCAGTGGCGACGGAGGGGTTGTTGTCATACTGTCATTTCCCTGTCCAACAGGATCAGCGGAGTTAGGCAAGGAAAGAAAACAGAGGTTATAAATCATGAGATCAGGCAATCGCGTTACCTGATCCCGCGTTTAGTACTCGCCTCTGTCCTTCGTGTGGCTCAAACCATGTGGACGTGGATCTCCGTCAAACTCCCATTCATTTCTTGAAGTGCACGCGCTAGTAACCGTGTCGAAGCGGAAAAATGGGTCTCAACTGAGAGCGCTTGAACTTCGGCTCCTTGGTCCCGTGCCTGGTAATGAATTGCACCGTATCGGAACAGAGGTTTCCGGTGTCGATGCGTTGTCAGACCGGATTCTTCTGCAATCTTGACAATTGACAGGTCTGCATAAGCGACCCACACGTGATAAAAATATCACGTCCGTCGACCTCACACACCTTGCACTGGGCACATTTTGCGTCGGGCTAAATTGATGTGTTACGTTTGCAAGGGTTAGTCAAAACGCCACAAGGTGAAAAATGCTGCGCGCGGTGCACTTGGTGGGGTGGGGTGTCAGATTCCGCCTAGGAACGAACAGTGGAAATGAATGGGAACGAGGAGGATCTGTACGGTAGTCGGTTGTTCTAAGAAGGTTTTGCTCCCGTTAACAGCATCCGAAGTTAGCGTGATCATATCCGGCAGACACGTTCTTCCCCGCCGTGTTTTGGTGACCGGCATTTACCGTGTCGGGCGTGGGGGAACCGGATCAGTGATCGACCCAAAGGGGATCGCTCTTCCACTCAAACCAAGGGATCGTCACCATCGAG
>QFEV01000005.1:12901-24146 GCA_003316405.1 Thelephora aurantiotincta
GCAGAGCAAGGAACGGACGACAATCGACAAAATAGATCAGCAGCAAGAGTAAATGGAAAGCAATCGAGCTACTGGGCCAGCAGAAGAGACGAGTGAGGATGCTACAATTCTATGCGGCCATCAAGGCACGCAAGCACCGGAGCTAGCAGTACAGTGGGTGATACAGTGCGGTGGTGCTGGAACCAGGGCGACAGGTTAGACAGGAGCCTCAAGAGGAGGAAAGACGACAGGCTTACTAAGCGGTGGCGTCGCCAAAAGTCCACGATACAAAACACATGCCAACCGGTGGCGAGAGAAATTACGGAACGCGAAGATCTATCAACGAGGTTAACAACCCATATATGCGTCACGAGAGCACCTAAAGCTTACCAAAACAGCACGGAGGTATAACGCGAGGGGTATAGCGCGAGAGGGTATAGCGGGACAGGTCGTGCAATGGCGTGGATAGCGTTCAACAGATGATGCAGAGAGAGCAGGAGACCGAGCCCCCAACCCTCTCAGCATCAATGGGAAGGTCAAAGTGTTCGCTCGAAGGAGAGTCAAAGAGTTGGTTTGCTGAGGTCTGCAGTCCCTCGGGTTCGTCGAGTAGGCACACGAATTCGACGTATGTGTCCATTGAAGTGAATGTGGGGCGGGTGGAGTTGATGCGGGTAGAGAAGAATGAGCTAGCGGGTGAAGCGGATGGGTGACGCGCACGGAGAAGGTAGGAGGGAGGAGTCGCAAGGAGGAAGGAGAGGAAGGGGGATGGGATCCATTGACGAGCAAAGGGTCGAGGAATTTATATTTCTTGAGATTGGAAAACAAAATGAGCGGACAATGACAAATCGATCCCAGGTGACCGTGCCGGATCAATAAACTTCCCACGGTCAAAAGGTCCCGTCATAGGCTCTGAGCAGTCCAAGCCACACGTTCGTGGCCAATAGGTCACTGAATTGGGTAGAAGGCGTAGGAGAGAGAGAGGGTGGGGATGCGAGTTTGTTTCGACGGGGCAAAGAATACAGGGTGGGCAAAATACGTGTGCGGTTGGGGGAGGGACCGTGGACTCTTGTGGGTGCCCACCAACCAGGTGAGCAATGGTGGGACGTTGAAGAAGCTTGCGGAAGAAACTCGATGTGTCCTCTCGTCTGTGCACCGGACTGGAGAACCCGACCTCGTGAGCGGGACCGACCGGAAAGAGAAGGATAGAACGCACACATCCGTAGAATTTGCACGGAAGTATCCAATTGCATCCCTTCCAATACGTAGAAAAGATGGTCCTTGTGCGTGACGAATTTGGTGGGGAAGGGCGACGGACCCTGGAGGAAGGGCATCTGCGGCGGAGAGGGGGAGTTGAGTTGGGCGTGCCACGTGATCTACTGGGGCGAGTGGGCGTCAACCACAGTGGACGTTGGGGACGACCGTGGAGGATTTTGGCCATGCGGGGGGACTGCTTGGTCCCTTGCGGGGTTTGTAAGCGTTTGGGTCTACAGCTGTGAGACCTTGCCGTCCAAGAAAACGAAAACACTCCCCCACTCCGCAGGTGAAGTAATGAGTGGGCAAGACGCAGATCACGTACAGGCTCCCAAGCACAGTCCAGGACCAGAGCGGTGGTGTTTGCTCGCGCAGTCCCCCTTTTGTTGTGACAACGAATGAATGGAGGGCTTGGACGATATTCAAGACGCGAATGCAAAAAGCCCACTCGATTATGATTGTTGTTTTTGAGTGCGACACCCGCGTACTCGCGGTAGCGTCTTGGGAGGAGCGCAGCTGTGCACGGATTTTCGGCGAAATCGCTCATGAAGGTCCCCCTATCATCTGCGTGAGAGCAAGACAAGCTCGCCAGATGTCGCTTGAGGTGTTCAATCGTCAGAACGGACCTTTGAACACTTTGAGGCTTGAAGCTTGGAGGATCTCCGTGCAATGCTGGCTTCCCCGTGTTCGATGTTTATGTGTATCAGAGTATTTCGCCCTCTACACACTTCGCAGAATTTAGCAAAGCTATAGCCGCCGGAGCAAAGCAACGAGTCCATAGACGTTTCCAGTGGTCCCCGTAAATAATCTCTGCGCGGTCCAGCGAGGATCCTGCCGGATCCCAGCAGTTCGTCCCAGAGGGGGTTTGTCAACTTCCCACGACTGATTAAAATCTTCCCTTGTTCATGCAGAGCCCGAGTGTCCAAGTAATCCAGTGAGATACGTCCAGAGCTGAAGTTCTGTCTGGGAAGCGCTTTGATCATTGTAGGTGGCAGGAGCTGCTCAGTTTTACACCGGGGAAGGCTCTCGAATCCCCACAACCTTGACGACGGACAACTTAGAGGTTCCCACGACCGCTACTTCGGAGCTGTCGGCATGGGGATGCGCTACGCAATCCGCCTGTCCGTCCCTCCATCATCAAAAGACGGACCCCCTCTATCATCCTCTCCTCAAAAATCATACGATGGCTGCTCTAAAGGTTGTGATGGTTGCGAATCAAGACACAACCGTTCTGATGAGAGCATAAAATCAAGGCCGTGACGTCAACTGTCCAGTCATTCGAGTTCGGACCCGTTTCTCCCCTTCATTGCAACCTGGCGGTCACAAGGCACACGACGCATGCAACTCATGTGGTACCAAGGAGTACAGCAACGTGATGGTGGAGTATTACACTCGTCTTCCTTTCCCCCCCTTCCCTTCTGACGAGTTGATGTCTGCAGCATTATCCACAAGGATAGGCCTACTCAAGCTCGAAGCTCTAGAACGCGTTGATTATGCTTGCGCTGGGACAAAGTTCACCTTCTACGACTCCGAGATGAAGAACTCGTCATGTCGCTCACAGGTGACGTCACTCATTTCTTCCGAGCGTCAAGAAGAGCGGTGGCGGGTTCCCCTACTTGTACGTTGGTCCAGTGTTCCCTTGCGTAAGACGCGAAAGCGTTGCACGCACTGGTAAGTGAATATAGGACGTCTACGAGAACGAGCTGAGAGCGTCGGACTAGCTCCGGAAGGATTGGAGTAGCCGCTGGGAGTGTAAGTTGATGCTCAACCACCAGGACCATCTCATGATATGGATGATTTCGGGCGCCATAACCAGACCGCCGTGATCCAATCTCACGTGCGTGCGAAGAAACACGGTCATCACCTCCCTGCACGGCCAAGGGAAAGTGAGGACACACCAGATATTACCGACAACCCGCGTGATGGTCACAAAGCATAAGCTGAGGACCATAGTCAAGGCACGGGAGGACCAACACGGTCGAAGGGACGCCATTCTATCGACTATTTTGGGAACATTGCCCTCCGATTTGGCCGCCCGAAACGTTTGCCCTCCCGGCCACCCGGTTCTGCTTTGACCTTGCCTAACCTTGTCGGGGTTACTCCCGCTACCGGTCGATCGATCCTCGTGGGCGCTTCTGGATACCACTTAAATCATTGGCGTTCGTCCCTCAAAGCCAAGGACTGGCTCCCCCCCCGCTATTCTCGCCTTCGTGTTACGAGACCCGCTGCGTTGACCCCGTTTCCTTATCTCAATGCTAGCCACTAGTTCCACTTCTCTCGCTTTTCACCGCAGCGTCAATGATACCCACCCTCTATCACAAGTTCCCTCCGATGTCCACAGACGATACCCCCAAACCAACACGCCAACCAAACATCTAACTCGACAACAGGACTATGTCCATCACCATACCCAGGATCTTCCAAATTGTGAGATATTCCGGTGGATTTCCTGAGTGTCTGTCAGCTGAACACTGCCCTATCAGCTCCCCTCAGGCCTTCGTTAATTACCCACACCTTGCCGACCTATTTCCAGCAGTGGCTGGCGAACGACGATGGCGAAGAAGAAGAACCTCTTCCACTACGAGTCGTTGACCAGGATTCCACGGGCGACAACGTGGACCTCAAGCGCTTCACCCTGCAACATGGCCGCAACTCTCTCGAGCAGTCCAACTACGCTCTCCAAGCCTCCTGTAGCCAACTTCCCGTTGGGGAACCCGTAAAATCCGTGGACCCGGATGAACTTTTTGGAGAAGCAGCGGTGTCCTTCGCTTCCCCATACCTGGACTTTGACTACGAAGTCTCGACATTCGCCAGCAATGTAAATGCGACGAGGCTTTGGCCTTCTGCTTCCAGCGGCTGTTCCATGAACCATACTGGAACAGTTAAAGACGTGGACACGGGGTGGCAGCCCACTGAACTCGCCTCTCTTCCACTTCCCGACACTCGAAATCACGAGACCAAGGTGGACGTATGCAGGGTTGAGAGGAGAAACCTGTGGCCGTGGGGGGATTACACTTACCAACCGCCCAGCCCTCCGAAGTACTCCGACTACAAGGGTTCTGTTCGGCAATACCAATCTGAGAGGATTGAGGAGATGTTGCGTGCGAGGATTACGGAGCGGTTTGCGGAACGTGGGATCCGCGGTGGTGAGAAGGTGAGGGAGAAAGTTGGGAGGCGAAGAGAGAGGAGGAAGAGGAAGGTTGAGAGGGAGACCTCGCCGCGTATCGTCGCCTTCTCCCAGGTGATTCACGGGAGGACGATCTATAACCCTTGATTTCTTGAGATCACTGGGCTGTTTGCGAGCTGTTTCGGCCGCAGGATGTGTAACACAGTGCATTTTTTTCCTCCCGTTCATCGTGGCGTGGCCCACGCTCTCCGTGCTCTACATCCGCGGCCTCGTGTGCAGTAGGTAATCTGTTGCAGTATGCATTTGTGTCCACTAATTAATCCGTACGTGGGTCTTATTCAAGCACTGTGTGAAGTTAGGCACGCCGGTTTGGCAGCCGATATGCACATAGTCGTACCAGTCTGTTTCCAGTTTCCCGGAAGGTGGAGATGCTTCCGCCGCCGGCGAGAGCCGGGGCCGATCAAAACAAATATGTACAGTAACAGAGTTAACGGAGTCTCCCGCCCGAAAGGTTAAGTACTCCAGTCCAGGTGACCTGGTTACATACGTAAACACCGGGAGTTTCTGAGTAGCTTAGAAGCAACCCGAAAGTCACACTCCGGCGGCGAAAAGCGCAGGGCTCTGGATTGTTACTTCAATCCTCTCAGTCATTCTTGTAAATCTCCACGCCGGAACGTCAGCTTTTAGTCCTCCACCCTCTTCCTGGCCCACCCCCCATGATTCCTATCTCGCCTCTCGAAGGCGTGTTGCTCGCCATTGCTGTTTCGTTGGTTATCCTCCAAAGGCGGCGACAAAACGCTAGGCTGCGCTATCCCCCTGGGCCAAAGGGCTATCCCCTCATCGGCAACACCCTCGACATCCCTCGAGATGTCCCTCTGTGGAAGGCTGCTATGGGGATGGCGGAGAAATATCGTGAGTGGTTTGTCTCTCCACCGGTCGTTTCCACGTTTATCCCCATGTCTACAGGCTCTGACGTGGTCTACCTGAACATATTCGGCGCCGATTATATCATCTTGAATTCGAGTGAAGCCATCTCAGATTTGCTCGACAAGCGTTCTTTGATCTACTCGGATAGGGTTTGTCGTCTTCTGATCCATTTCATCATCCCTCGTTGATTTAACTCTGTCCTAGCCATGGATGCCAATGATGGAGCTGTGAGTCGTATTTGTTGTAATCCCAGCCTTATTTTAATGAGCTCGCCGGAAGGATGGACGTGTATTCGCGGTCCCTCCCGCTCATGGGATACAATGATCGATGGAAGTCCAGTCGCCGACTGTTCCATGAGTTCTTGGGCGCTGGGGCGTCGAAGAACTATGACGACCTGCAATACTATCATGCACGTGACATGATCTTGCGCTTGGCCGAATCTCCAGAAGACCTGTGGAATATCATAAAGTTGTGAGTTCCTGCCTCAAGAGCTCCGGTCGATCAACGGTTCACCCGAGTCTCAGCTCTACCGGCGCGTTGGCCTTGTCATTGACTTACGGGTTCGACATCAAATCGCACGAAGACCCTTTTATAGCTGCGGCGGAGAGAAGGGCGTCCCTCATCGAAGAAGGAGCTATTCCGGGTGCCTTCCTTGTCAACACATTCCCCATCCGTACGTGACAAACATAAAGCGCGGGTTTTGGCACTAACATACGATCTAGTAAAATATGTTCCGTCATGGTTTCCTGGAGCAGGGTTCAAACGCTTCGCGCAAGCCGCCAGAAAGGACCTCGAGATCGCTGTTGATGGCCCTCTGGCCCATGTTAAGGACAGTATGAAGGTACTCCTACGTGACCACCCCCATGGATTCCACTCAGCTTCCTCCAGTCTGGAAGCGCTACGAACTCCTCGATTGCATACACCTGCCTTGACCGTATTGATGACCTGAATAGTCGGGGGTTCACCGAAGACGACATTCGTGTCGTCACTGCTTCTATGTATATGGGTGGGGGTCTTGCACTTCTCGAAATGCATGAGCTTACGCGTCGGTCAACCTTTGACAGCTGTCGTCGACACAGTAAGCGCTCAGGTTCAAATAAAGCCTCCACCGCGCTGATCAACTTTCCACCGCTGACAGACCATGGCTATCTCACAAGTATTTTTCATGTTAATGGCGGTCCATTCCGATATTCAGAAGAAAGCGCAGGGAGAAATCGACCGGCTGTTAGGGGGAGAGCGTCTCCCCACACTTGCCGATCAGGAAGATCTTCCCTACATCTCCGCCATGATCAGAGAGATCTACAGGTGGCACACTCCGTTACCTATCAGCATCCCCAAGTCATTGATGCAAGATGACATCTACAAGGGATACCTCATTCCCAAAGGAGCGACAGTCGTGGAGAACGTGTGGTCGATCTTTCAAGATCCTGTGACGTTCCCCGAACCACAGGTGTTCAAACCGGAGCGATTTTTGAGAGAGGGAAAGTTGGATCCGTCGGTGAAAAATCCCGAGGATCGGGTCTTCGGTTCCTCGCGCAGAATCTGCCCTGGCAGGTACTTCGCGAGTCGCACGATTTTCCTGAGAATTGCGACTATCCTCGCTACGTTCAACATTGAGCTGGATTTGAACAATAAGGGTGAAGTGGAGCCGGAATTCAAGTTTCACGAAGAGGGGGTTCGGTGAGCCAGCTTCTACACAATACGGGGGGCTTTTCTGACGGGCGACGTAGCCATCCGATACCTTTCAATTGTGTGGTGAAGCCGCGTTCCGAGGCGGCGCTTAAGCTGGTCAGCGACGCTCACGCTGCTGTGTCTCGTTAACAGTCGAATGCTCTCTCGTTCCGTTGAGTTGGAGTCTCTCCTGCCCTGTGATACATGCCTATAGTGGGTAACCAGTGACTGTTCGTAAGGTCAACGATTTCCGACCGTTTATTTTTGGAGACTTCAGGCTGGTTGCAAACTTTGCCGACCGCAGCATTATGGAACACGGTGCCTTCCTTCCCCCTCCCGTCCATTGTGTTATGGTTCGCTCTTTCCACGTCCTACATCTACGTATGCATTCGCATATGCCAGTGATTGTGAACTGTTGTAGTATGGATTTGAATCCACGAATTGTTCGTCATCGCTGGTGATCCGTATGGGGGGTCTGGTGTGAGGGCGTTCGCTCAGAGGTTGCTAAGAGTTACCCCGTGATTCCTAATAAATCTGACTTGTACGGGCGGGTCTCAAGTACTCTTCTCATACACCAATGAGCGGGGATTGGAGGCCGCAAAAAACGGGCCCGCGTGCGCTCCGTTCCCTTCATTTACATCAGTATAACGGTCGTCTAAAGGATCTAAGGGATTACCCACCTGTGAAAGGATTTGTACCCCACCCGGGGGCCAGGTATCCGGATTCGCGCCGGATGGCCTAAAGATGGGTCACGATCCCCAAACGTGTAATAGAACACTCGGTAGATAGGGAAGCCAGGGCCCCGCTGTTATGATATCTCAAGTTTTGACATTCGACACGAGTTTTCGGACCATTTCCGTAGCAATCTGCTTCGCGTTGTCTTGACGACGTTTCCGCTTTTACCTCAGTGTTCGCCTTTATCTCGCGCACTGAGGTTTACTCGTATCTAGAACACTCACCGTGGGCATATCTATCTCACCCACCCACCTGGATCGTCCCCAAACGCGAGGGGAAGTCTCAGATCCTGCACCCCGCGCGTTCCCAAAATGGAAGGGGCGATCATCCGATCGGCCCGCGGTGCTCGCCTTGTCCCGGGCCGAAAATCGAGCATACCTCGCTCGTTTCTCGCCCGTTTGAAGCCACGTCTGGTGGGATTGACCGCGTTTGATATGTTTCATAGGGTAGCATTTTTTCTGTTTTTTTTCTTTTGTTTTTTTTGCAGAACTTACTGAATCAGCCAATAAACTAACAAAACTCTTGTTGTTGTGATCTACGGTAACGTTTTTTAATATTGCGGTAGTGACTGCCGGGAAAGTGTTTGGTAGCCGAATGTCGTTGTCACAGGACGTTGGAGAAACGCGTCACAGAGCGTTAGGAGGATCACGGGCCGACGGCCGAGGGATAGAACAAGGATGTTCTACGAATGAAATTGCTGAAGAAAAAAACATCTACGAAAAGGAATACTGAGTGACTATCCGTAACGCTAGATAACATTATATCTGGCGTGGAAGGGTGCCACTCACCGAGATTTACTCTTTGATATCCACATCGTGCATACTAATGGAGCCAAAGGGTTGAACGTCGGGTTGGTGCGAGTACACGGTAAGGTTGAGGTAGGCGGTAGGGTTAGAGTCCTTCCCGCTCCCTGTAATTTGGGAGGTTTGCTGTGTTTCGAGCGAACCAACCACAGTGCCGTGGCGATGTGCGGTTTGGAGACGATTCCCGTCCCCCAACACTGTGATCGGGGTCCTGACAGTTCCCTCAAAAGGCATGGATAATATGCAAGACCTTACGGACAGTCACCCACTGAAAGAGGGAATGACAGCGAAGCGGTTCGTCTGGCAGGTTGTGGTCCGTGCACCAGGCTACTGTGACGCACATTCCGTGAGGTTTACTCAGGTGTTTGTTGTTTCCTTGCCCGAAGACGATTTCGATCCAGGGAACCTGATTACATAAACGCCGGGGGCTGTTAACTAGCCCAGGTGCCTCGCGTCCTGAACAGCTTCCGGAATGAATGTGAACAATAAGAGTCGCACCCTCCTGTGAGTGTCTACTGAAACTCTTATAGATCTCCACGCAGGAACGTCAGCTCTTAGCCTTCCACCCCCTTTCTAGCCTACCCCCCCATGATTTCTATCTCGCCTCTCGGAGGCGTGTTGCTCGCCGTTGCTGCCTCCTTGATTTTCTTCCAAAGGCGGCGACGAAACGCTAGGCTGCGCTATCCCCCTGGGCCAAAAGGCTATCCCCTCATCGGCAATGTCCTCGACATCCCTCAAGATGTCCCGTTGTGGAAGACTGCTATGAAAATGGCGGAGAAATATCGTGAGCAGATTGTCTCTCTACCGGTCGTTTCCACGTTTATCCCCATGTCTGCAGGCTCTGACGTGGTCTATCTAAACATATTCGGCGCCGATTACGTTATCTTGAATTCAAGCGAAGCTATCTCGGATCTACTTGACAAGCGTTCTTCGATCTACTCAGACAGAGTGCGCTAGTAGTCCTCTGATCCACCACATCATCCTTCACTGATGCAACTCGGCCCTAGCCACGTCTACCGATGATAGAGCTGTGAGTCATAATTGGTCTACATTCCAGCCTTGTGTTAACGAGCTCGCCGGAAGGATGGACGCGGATTCGTGGTGTCTCCCATTCTTAGGATACAATGATCGATGGAAGTCTAGTCGCCGACTGTTCCATGAGTTCTTGGGCGCTGGGGCGTCGAAGAACTACGACCACTTGCAATACCATCATGCGCGCGACATGATCTTGCGCTTAGCCGAATCTCCAGAAGACTTGTGGAATATCATGAAGTTGTGAGTTCCTGCCTCAAGAGCTCCGGTCGATCAACGGTTCACCCGAGTCTCAGCTCTACCGGCGCGTTGACCTTGTCACTGACTTACGGATTTGATATAAAATCCCACGAAGACCCTTTCATAACCGCAGCGGAGAGGGGGGTGTCCCTCATCGAAGAGGCAACCGTTCCAGGTGCCTTCCTCATCGAGATATTCCACATCCGTACGCGTCGAACAGAAGGCGGGGTTTCTGGCACTAAGCATAGTCTACAGTGAAATACGTCCCATCATGGTTTCCTGGAGCAGGGTTCAAACGCTTTGCGCAAGCCGCCCGAAAGGATTTTAAGATCGCTGTAGACGGTCCTCTCGCCCACATTAAGGATAGCATGAAGGTACGCCAACGTGACTACCCCCATGCGTTCCACTGAGTTTTTCCCAGTCTGGAAGCACTACAAACGCCTCAATTGCATATACCTGCCTCGATCGTATCGATGACCTGAGTAGTCGGGGGTTCACTGAAGACGACATTCGTGTCGTCACCGCTTCTTTGTATATGGGTGGGTGTCTTGCACTTCTCGAAAAGCATGAACTTACACGTCGGTCAACTCTTGACAGCTGCCGTCGACACAGTAAGCGCTCAGGTTCAAATAAAGCCTTCGCCGCGCTGATCAGCTTACCACCGCTGGCAGACTATGGCTGTCTCACAAGTATTTTTCATGCTGATGGCAGTCCATCCCGATATCCAGAAGAAAGCGCAGGGAGAAATCGACCAGCTGTTGGGAGGAGAGCGTCTCCCCACACTTGCCGATCAGGAAGATCTTCCCTACATCTCCGCCATGATCAGAGAGATCTACAGGTGGCACACGCCGTTACCTATTAGCGTCCCCAAGTTCTTGAGGGAAGATGACATCTACAAGGGATACCTCATTCCCAAAGGAGCGACAGTCGTGGAGAACGTGTGGTCGATCTTTCAAGATCCTGTGACGTTCCCCGAACCACAGGTGTTCAGACCGGAGCGATTTTTGAGAGAGGGAAAGCTGGATCCGTCGGTGAAAAATCCTGAGGATCGGGTCTTTGGTTCCTCGCGCAGAATCTGCCCTGGCAGGTACTTTGCGAGCCGCACGATCTTCCTGAGGATTGCGATTATCCTCGCTACGTTCGACATTTCACCGGGTTTGAACGACAAGGGGAAAATGGAGTCTGAATTTAAGTTCCACGAAAGTGCGGTTCGGTAAGCCAGGTTCTGCATAATACGAGGCGCGTTTCTGACGGGTGACTTAGCCATCCGATACTTTCCAATTGTGTGGTGAAGCCGCGTTCCGAGGCGGCGCTTAAGCTGGTCAGCAACGCTCACACTGCCGGATCCCGTTGATGGTTGAACTCTTTCTCGGCCCGCTGAGTTGGGGTCTAACCGCCCTGTAATATATGTGTATAGTAGGTGACTGTCTGTAGGGTTAACGGTGACGCATCCTCCACGCCTAGCCCAGGGGGGCCGCGT
>QFEV01000008.1:0-32349 GCA_003316405.1 Thelephora aurantiotincta
TTCAGGGTCCCACCAGGCCACGGATGCAATCTGATTACCCGGGACCATGGCGTTTTGCGACCGGCGGACGGGTGGCGATGGGTCCTCTTGGGTCCCCCTTTCTGGACAACGCGCCGTCTTGACCCTGTGCGGTGAGGCGTCACACGCTTCACCCTTTTTCAGACCTCGCGACTAATTAGCCGGCGATGGCGGACGCGATGCGTCACCTCCGTTTGATTCGAGGGTGGTGAGTTGATGCAATCGACCATGGCCTGGCCGTTGTTTGAGACTCAGCTGACCCCGGAACGGCCGAGTGAGTCACGGGGAATTTCGATACTTACCCTATGGCGTGCCCGTCGCATCTTGTAGGATTTGGACCGGAGCGCGCTCGTCCCGTTCCGGCGAATTGACTCACCACTGACGGTGGATTGGCCGCCAACCTCTGATGATTGGACCCCATTTCAGCCAGGTGGCGCTAGAATGTCTCTGCGGCGGCAACGACTGATGCAGGCCCGACTCAGGGCGTTAGGAGCTCGACGACGGGCTCAGGCTCAAGCCCAAGGACAACAGGGACGAACGCTGACCCCTCCCATCTAGTCCCCCCCAGTCCAAGCGTCCTTCTCACAGCGGCCACGGTGGAGTTCGCTAGAACGGATTCCTGCTCCTTCAACCCCGACCCAAAGTTTTTTCTGAGATGTGTGTCGTTTCGCTCAGAGTATCAAATCGCGTGGTGCAAGAGAGATGATTCCCGTGGGCGTCCCTTTCTCATTGAAGGCACCGCCAGGAGTTGGTAGCGCAAACTGATATAGATAACGGTATTTCATAATACAGGCTGATGGTTTTAAATAGGTACATTGATGTGGGGTCGAAATTTAAGCATGATGGATGATGGATGGAGGATACAAACGTTAGCCCTCGAACAGAGTCGAATGATCACGCATCGTGCGGCGACTGATCTGCTTGTGGGATCGTATGGAATGAAGAGTCCTTTAAGTTCTCCCTCGAGGTGGTGGATGAGTTCAATAATGTAGAAATGGAAAATTTACCCAGGTTTTCGGTGGTATGACAAGGATAAGGTCGCGTCTGGGTGCGGTGATACAGTTTTGCGATTAGAGTGCCGGCGAAAGAGCGTCATAGTATACATGGAGACACCCGAGGGACACATTTACTCCTCGTCTTCCTCCTCCTCACCCTCCTCTTCCTCCTCGGTCTCCTCTTCCTTCGCAGCCTCGACAACAGCAGTGGCGATACGGTCCAAATCCCGCTGACCGTCTTGGCTGATCCGCCTGCCGCCATTTTCTGTCTGCTCCAACACGCCAATCTTCTCCAGTGATTGGCAGATTTTTCGTTGGACTGAGGCAGAGGCGTTCGCATGATGTGATGGCCTGTTTCCTCGTCGGTTGCGACCGCCGTGGAGTTTTGTTAGAGCGCCGACACCAACGTCTTTCCTGAGGTAAATGTGTCTGGCAATGGCAGCTAGTCGTCAAGAATAAATCCGGTCAAGTCAACTTTGGAGATTCTATTGTCGAGAGATCGATTACACGCACCCGCTCGTACATAATACCAGTCTGGGTCATATGGGGCCAACTCCTTGTACGATCCAGTTTTTACGATGTCGGCCCAGGCTGGGACCTCGAGCTTGCCCGAACGCTTGAGGTGTGAAGCGTACGCTGCGATGAAAGCTTCCGCGCTGAAGCCCAGCATGTTCAAATCCAGACCATATGACCTAGATCACATCAAGACCCCCGCACCTAATGTCTCGTACACCTGGCATGGCGGTGAGCGTCAGCGGCGGGTGTTTGAAGGAGGTTTGTTGGCGTGCGGGTGGGGGAAATGATGAGACAAGATCTGGTGTGTACCAGATTTGGAAAGTGATGTATAGTTCTCACATCAGTTTTCTCACGATCGCTACTCCTCCCCCACCAGGCGAGAAACTTGACACCGAGGTCGTGTTTTTACCTAGATATAACCGACCTTTGCTCAAGGTTTAACTACCACAGTACCCCTTTGTGCAGTCGCGAAAGCGACAAGAGATTCAATGACTTGGGATTCGTGAGGCGGGGGTCAAGCGCTTGAGCGTGATCAATTGGTTCGGCTAATCGAACGCCGAGCGCGGTCGGTTGTCGCCCATGGACAGAAAACCAGTGGAGAGAGGTAACCGAGTCCTGCTGTATTCTAGTAGCCAGGCTCACCCTAAATACATGTATCGGGTGATAATAAACGAGTTGTCGTGAAGTGTATCTACTCGAGTCTGCGTGATCGGGAGCTCGGGCTTACAATCCATCCCTACTGGTTTACGGAGATATTTCGACATTCGCCTTTTAATTGATCCACGTTATCCTCGTGGATAGCTACTCCGCAGGGTTGGTCTTTGTCGCATAAGACCTTTTCACCGCCTCGCTCTCGGTCAATTCCTTGTGCCACCTGGTCCACAGGTACTGTTAATCCCAATCATTTCGCATCCAACCACAACCGAACCGCGCAAGAGCAGGGTAGTTCTTCTAAGGTTGATGTTGGGGATCCAAATCATCACAACTGAGATATTCCGCGGGATAAACGAGAGATCCGCAATTGTCACCTTGTCCCCCACAAGATACTTCTGCTTCGAGAGCGCGTCATCAAGCACTCCGAGCACCCGCTTGATTTCGTTACCGTATCTCTCGATCGTGCTCGGAATCTTCTCTTGATGGAGGAATTGGAACCAGGCTATGAATTGGCCAGAGTATGGACTAGATTGTCTCCCCAGAGGCGTCTCGGATGTATCCATGGAGGGAACGTACGTACCCTTGACCCGAAGCCTGAAAAATGAGCCATCGAAGCTCGATGGACTTGTCCAACCCCGCGCTGGATACTTTGTGGTCCTCGCCATAGCGGTCCACCAGGTCCTCTAGGATCGCCGAAGATTCCTTCGATTCTCGTCAGCCATCGACCGGCAAGGGTGGCCACAATGCACACCTACCAGACAACCAAGTCGTTGGTGCGATGGCTGGGGGACTTAATTACCTGACAAGCGTACGGGGACAAACTAGCGTGGGATAGAACTCCGTGTGAAGGAAGGATGCGGTCGATAGCCGGTGCGTCAACCTGAGTGCAGGACGTGCTGGAGGGTAGCGACGGACAGTGTTTGGTGGATTGGCCATATTTCTCATAGTTTTTCGTCAAAAAGGAGGGTTCTGGTCTCCATTCTGGTGAGCCCCAATCGAGTAGAATGTACACATTGTCGACTTGAAGCGAGAGGAAGGTGTTTTGAGAGTATGCGGTGCCAGGGAGGGGCCTAATGACGGGAGCCAAGGTCGGATCAGGCTCAGCGGATCGGAGCAAGCGCCAAATCCACATCAGCACACACCAGGATTGTCAAAATACAGAAGGGGTCAAACTGTGGCCGCAATTTGCCACTACTGGTCAACACAGCACTACTTGTCTAGCGCAACGACAACCGTGTCATGCTGTGTATCGCTCGACGAATGAAATCATCGAGAATTTGCCGAGAACCCACCGATGCCTGCAGGTAAGTAAACCTCGTGACAGTGCGAGAACCATGAGTATCCACACTTCCCACAGCGGAGTCTATGATCATACGACGAGCTTTTCTGGGACCGACATCAGATCCAGCCGACTTCGCCTCGATCATCGTCATCCCCTGGGGCCGCCGAGCATGTCCGTTGTGCTTGCACAACCTCTCAAACTCACACCCATCAATCCATTTGAGACGTAAGGATATGCTTTAAAGAACCTGAACCCTGGTCGGGGGGGTTTTTTGGTGACAAATCCGATCTTGTGGCCGAAAAAGTTGTGGAATACAGCCGGAGTGCAGACCCTCACCAAAACGCTAGACATCAGTCCCAGCCTCCATTCAGAGGCATCCCCCCTCTCGCGCAGAGTACCCCCTTCGTACCCCCTTCGTATCTTCCCCCTCCGCCTCTGAATTGAGGCTGGATACCAGCCTAGGAGAGGGGCCCCAGGATGGCCAGTGTAAGAAGCGGCAGGGATGGGAAGATTCTACCGCTTTCTACTATCTAAGATATAGAGGGCCATCAGGGTCTGATGTTGAGCAACCCGTGTCGAATGAGAATGGCTGCTTGTCTGCAATCAGACCGATCCTTGCCGGGAGTAAAGCACCAGGTTTTATCATTCACTGAGTGAGCGGAGTCAGGGACTGGCGCCTTGCGCCGTTACGATGCCATCGAATCGCTAAAAAAACGGTCTATCGATAAGCAAACAGCTGTAATTTGAATCTCATGATTGCCCATATACTCCCTAATATATCTAACTGATACGATCTCAGATTTCAGGATTATAATCACTGACCATGACAACCGCTAAATTGAGTAGCGGGCTCGGAGCGAGGGAGTATATACCTTTTGAAGTGCACAAGAAATAATTTCGCACGCGAGCAATAGGTGCGGTCAAACTGGGGCGATTATGACCGATTTTACGTGTGATTTTGGGGCTGCTTTTGTTCGGTAATCGAGCCTTCGTTTGACCCCTCAAAAAAAGTCCACTTTAGTTAGCCCGATTATCACCTCGTTTCTGTACCGGTAACACGCGCCACATACACCACATCCCTCATCCAAATCATGCCCCCAAAGCTCCGTCGTTCTATTCGTGCCAAACTATTCAGATCCTACACACAGTATTCGAGGGACGATGTGTTTGTGGTAGGGGGTAAAAGTAGGTTAGGGGTGGTACTGCTATACTGAGTGTCCATAATCGACCGTCCCATAATCGCGAAAATCAAGGAGAAAAGCGGCTCGGGACTCGCTTTTTGATTTTCGGTTGATTTTGACAATTCTGTCCGCAGCGCGGTTTTTACCGCGATTATTGATCTCATAATCGAGAGCTATAATCGACCCCAGTTTGACCGCACCTAATATCCCACCCGCGCGTGCGAAAGTATTTTTTGTGCACTTCAAACGGCATAGAAACAAGCCCACTTTTGCCTAGTTACACGTCTTTTGACCCCGCTCGCTAGGGCGGTCGAAATTACTGGAAACGGCGCAAACTGAGGGGGAGTGATCGGATCAAGGCCTCGGGTGATCCCGTGGCCCCCCGCCCACCAGGAAAAATGGCCGTATCGCGTCAAAACTACCTTCAAATGAAGTAAAAACTAACGTTAGAAGGGTCCCTGGTTCTGGCTCAGCCCAGAACGAGGCGGGGAGTTCCACCCAGAGGAAATCTTGGTGTACGTGCGAGGGGTGGGAAATACGCGCGTGCGAAATTCTTTTTTGTGCACTTCGAACGGCATACGCGACAGCCGACACCATGATAGACCTGACCCCACCCGCACGCCATCAAGAATCATATAAATGCAGGCTCGAGCTTCAGTGGAATTCCCCAGCCTTGGTCATCTTCAACCATTGGATACTCCTGGCACCGTCGAAATGTTCCTCAAGAACCTCCCCATCCTTGCTCTCTACATTCTCGCTTCCTCTGCCGAGCTTCCCGGTGTGGTGAATGTTCCTGGGCATCATGTCCCCGGTGCATACATTATCACCCTTAAGGATGGTGTGAATCTACGGGACCACATCGATCCCCTCCTTCGCACGGGGATTACAATCATCGATGACTGGGGTTTTATCAACGCCTATGCCGCTCTCTTCTCCAGCATCGAGATTGGGGCAATGATGAACAACTCTGATGTTCGCCACGTTGAGGAAGCTGGCTACTTTTACCCCACCGCGATCGTGACACAGTGAGCATCTCCAACACTCAGACCATTCAGGGCATTTATACACCCACTTCAGAAACGGTTCCCCATGGGGTCCCGCACGCATAAGCTCCTCAAAAATCCGTCCTCACTCGGAAAGCCCTAACCCCCTTGACTTGGACTTCATCTACACTTACAATGATAACCCACCTCAATGCGGTGCTACCGTTTTTGTTCTCGGTGCGTAGGATTCAGGTGGAGTGTTTTGACCAACTCACACGGCTTCTTTAGATAGTGGTATCTACACCGCCCACGTGAGCCGAGAACCGTTCATGGCGGATCCGTTCTCTTACGCATGACTTCTGTAGCCTGCGTTTGGTGGTCGCGCCCACTGGGGTGTCAATTAGTGAGTTTTCAGTGGCTCATCCACATCGATACTCATCATATCCTGATAGCGGTGCGAGACTATCTTATGTGTCGATATTAGATTCATTACCTAGGTTAATGGATTGTGATAGCTGGTGGCCCCGTGAGTAACCGCCCTTGCTTAAGCGCTCATAACAAGAGGGATCGACTCATCGGATTGCAGGACGTTGACGAAGTCGGTCATGGAACCCACGTTGCTGGGGCCGCTGTCGCCGACTATTTGTTCGTACAAAGGCTTCTTTCTCTCACTGATGCTGAGATTCGTACAGCGGTATTGCCAGGCACGCCCATGTCGTTGCTGTCAAGGTTTTCAGGGACCGCCTCAATCGTGTCTCCGCATGGACTGTCATCAGGGCGCTTTTTTGGGTTCTCCAGCGCAGCGCTGGCAGTAATGCTGTTGTTGTTTGTTTGGCCTTCTCAGGAATCTCCTATTCTCTTGCCATTCATGCTACTATCCGTGCATTGGTCGTCTCCGGCGTTGTTGTGGTCGCTTCCGCCGGTAATTCGAACGTGAACGTGAACGTTGCCGGCACTTTCCCGGCCATCCTTGATGAAGTCATCACTGTCGGTGCCACGAACATCCTGGACATGAGAGCTCCTTGGTCCAACTACGGTGATGCCGTTAATATCTGGGCTCCTGGTACGCAAAGACCTTTCGTAGCCTGAAAGCCCTCTGACCCGTGCCATAGGTGACACCATCATCTCTACCTGGAGAAACGAGGGTCCCAATGGAGCTGTAGCCATAGCGCTGTCTGGGACTTCCATGGCTGCCGCCTACGTTGCTGGTTTCGCTTCTTTCTTGTACGGCGCCGATCCCTCTATGACCCCCGGTCTAGTTCTGGATGCGATCAAGGGCTTCGCTCTCGAAGGTGCTGTCAGTGGAATCCGTAAGTACTTGCATACCGCCAACAGGAGAAGACGTTGTTGACCATACTCTCTAGCCGTCGACACCCTCACCCCCAACCCCACCCCCCACCTCCTGCTCAACTTTGGTTTTGGTGATCTGCCACGCCGCACGCCACTTTCCGTACTTGATGGCCAAAAAACAAACTCCTCGATTGACGAGCGAATCGTGGAACGGGGGAGGTGTCCAAAGCGAAGAGCAAATAAAGCAATGGGGGCCTCTGAACACTAGTATACTGTCTTGAAAGTGGCTACGGAGCCCCTGGTATGAGATGGGTACGGATGTTTGCTGTAAGTGTAACCGTGGATTATTCGGATCCTCGGTAGGAAAAACTCGAGAATGTGCCTACGGGTCTCGTTGTGGAGCACAAAAAGCGAGAGGATGATGAGGCTACCTGTCTATTGGTATAAGTTGCTACCCGCGGTGGGCAAACAGGCTATCTCTCTGAATGTTACTCATGATTGGCTGATGCCCTTGCTCATCATATCTGTGATGTTGTGTGTCCCAATTGGCCAGAGGTAAGAGGGGCAAACTGAAAGCAGCAGCTTGCCCCTGTGTGAACCCCTATGGTGGCTCCTGTGACTCGGGAGTCATTGCAGGAATAGTACTATTCCTATGGAGCTTTTTTACATAATGGTAAAAAATCTCCATCTCAAATAGTAAAACCTTTTACCAGCCTTGTGGGGCATAGGGGTAATACCCTTTTGTCTCATGAGTGGTATTCCATGTGATCGCAGGTCCTCAGGTGGCTTGGAATTGATCATGACAGCCCCCATGCTTCTTTGGCTGATCCATGTCATCCATAATTACTCCTGGGAGGAGCATTTTGTTGAAATAGAATGAACTGATGTCACACACTGAAATTGGCTCACAAAGTAATCTGGTGAATACAGGAGGAAAGTGATGAGGAACACACAAAGTGAATTGAGAGAGATGATGAAAGAAAGGACAAAGAGTGTGGAAAGTGTCATGTTTTTGTCCTTCTCTTCACAAAGTCCAACTCTTTTTCACTCATTCTCATTCACAAACTTTATTTTCCCACATTTGCTTCATGAATCACATGACATTTTAGCTAGACTATTTATCTTTCTAACTATTTTTCTAGTGACTCACTCCTCCTCAGACTTGGTCAATTCAGACAAGGGACTCCCTGGAGGAAAGTAGGCAGGCACCAGATTGGTCACTGCCACATTCTCCCCCTGGTAGGCCTCCTGCCCCTCCTCTGCAGCAAAGTCCTGTACCAGTACAGTGACTCCAATCCCAATGTCCACTGGGTCAACCTCATCCTCATCATCCCCATCCTCACCTTCATCTGACTCGATCAGCACCATCTGTCCATAAGCAGGAGGTGGTCCCAAACCTGGAGGAGGTACTGGAATAGGTGAGGGTGAGGACAGTGTCGTTGATGTCCTAACATCCTCATCCAATACCTCCTCCAAATCAACACTCAGCTGATTGACCCTCAACATCTCCTCTACCTGCTTCTCCTTGATGGCCTGAATCCTGTCATCCACCTGAAGGTTCCTCTCCTGCTGCTCTCCAAAAACCTCCAACTGTCTCAGACGATCTTCCATGGCCATCTTCCAGCCAATTGTTTGAGTCCAATGGTTCTGCAACTCAGTCAACCTATCCTGGTACAACTGGACATCAGCCTCAAGCTGGTCCATCCTCCTCTCAAACCCAGGCAGGACTTGGTTGTCTATCTGAGTGAACCACTGGTCTCCAGCCACTGTTGATAGGTTGTTGGCCTGCAACTGTGCCTTCATCCCCTCCAACTCCCCCCCTACCCTCAAGTAGCTATGTACCTTGAACTGGTGGTTCAACCAGTCCCTCTGATGCTGCTCCTTTACTCTCATGACCCTTGCCTGGGCATCAATCAGTTCCTGCTGATCCCTTATCTTCAACTCAAGGGCAGTGATCTTGGTCTCAATTGTGTCCTCCCTCAGGGTATTGAAGTCAACCTACATTGATCAACAGTTAATGTTGATCAAGTACATTTCCTGTCGACCACTCACCCTGGCATTCACTGGGGACAAGATGCAGTTTTCCAACCAGGTACACTGCAAGTACACTGCAAGGAAATGGATAATGTACTGACCATATACCCACTCAGCACACTGCAATTACATTTGGAATTTTCCCAGCCAGTTTTCCTGCAGTTTCCCAGCTCAGGGAATTTTCAGTACATTTTAAATGTCCCCACCCAGTATCTCTTTCAGGAAAACCTCCAGTACATTCAAAGTGTTCCCAATCAGTGTCCCTGCAGTATCCCTGCACAGCACACTCAAAGTTTTCTTTCAGTTTTCCAACTGGTGTGCTCAGAGTGTACCCAGGGGGTAAAATGGGCAGAACACTGTGAATGTTCCAAGTCATGTGACTGGAGTTTCCCCATTGGGAACACTGTGGGAAAACCAGAAATTTCCTGAAAGAAGTTCCCACAGTTTACCTGAGTGGCTCATTCAGAATTTCCTTTGAGTAGTGTATTTACAGTGTACTGGGTTGGGAAATTTTAAAATGAACTGAACTGGTTTACCTGTAGTGTTCCTGAGTGGCACATTTGAAATGTCCCCAGTGTTCCCACAGTGTACTGAGTTTGGTGCATTTCAAATAAACACCAGGGAAATTGCAATCACATCCAGGATTTTCCCAAATTTGCAATTTCCTTGAGATGTGATTGCAGTGTTCCCAGTTTCCATTTGAAATGCACCAAACTCAGTACACTGTGGGAACACTGTGGGGACATTTCAAATGTGCCACTCAGGAACACTGCAGGTACACTGCCTCAGTTCATTTTGAATTTTCCTGACCTGGTACACTGCAAATACACTACTCAAAGGAAATTCTGAATGAGCCACTCAGGTAAACTGTGGGAACTTCTTTCAGGAAATTTCTGGTTTTCCCACAGTGTTCCCAATGGGGAAACTCCAGTCACATGACTTGGAACATTCACAGTGTTCTGCCCATTTTACCCCCTGGGTACACTCTGAGCACACCAGTTGGAAAACTGAAAGAAAACTTTGAGTGTGCTGTGCAGGGATACTGCAGGGACACTGATTGGGAACACTTTGAATGTACTGGAGGTTTTCCTGAAAGAGATACTGGGTGGGGACATTTAAAATGTACTGAAAATTCCCTGAGCTGGGAAACTGCAGGAAAACTGGCTGGGAAAATTCCAAATGTAATTGCAGTGTGCTGAGTGGGTATATGGTCAGTACATTATCCATTTCCTTGCAGTGTACTTGCAGTGTACCTGGTTGGAAAACTGCATCTTGTCCCCAGTGAGTGGTTAGCCTGCCTATTGGTCCTATCATAAGATTGGACTCACAAGGCATGCTCAGCAACATCATGATGGTGCACCATCTTAGCCTTGGCCTGGAGCATGGTGGCGGGGTTCTTGGTGTTGTTGGTATAGAAAGCCATGGTAGATAAAAGCAGAGGTGAAGAGGTGATGGAATGGTAAGTTGATAGTTTGACTGGTTGTCAACTGGTAGCAATCAATGGGAAGGCTGGGGAGCATTCTGCTTTGACCCCTAGTCCTTGTATAGACCCCTGGCCAGACATGTGGTACCCAATCAGATCATGACCTGTTATCGGACAACCCTTGACCCTGACCTACTGGATGAGTCACTTGGGCCACCTTTCTTCCATGGACCCTGTTTCATGTTATATTGCCCCACTCAGTGGCCATTCCTTTTATGTATTCCCCACTGTCACCCCTGTCTTTTGTATTGTGATGGACATATAGGGGCTGCACAGCTGCCTCCTATCTAGACTTGGTCCAGGCTTACTCTAGTCCACCTGTAGCTTACAAACAGTACCATACATGGTCCATGCACAGGCCTCCCAGCAGTACATATACCCTAGGTACCTTTGTTGTAGCCCCCCCCAGTCTTGATATCAAGGATAATCCACTGTGATCTTTAACTTATACCTTGATCCCTCCTGTCCTCCTGTCTTCCCCTTGACTCTATCTCCTGATCTTGATAGTCCTTTGAGTTCTACTCAGTGAACTCTCTTCTCTATCTTGTATACTCCGGTTCAGGGACATCTTCCCTGTTTAGCTGTTGGTACAAGTCCCCTTGCCAGTTGGATTATTGGTAGGAGATATGAGCCCCATCCCCTTGGTCCCCTGAGTTCAGCTAGTTGCTGATCTGTACCTCCATCTTACAACAAAGGTTGTAGCTGAGTGTATGTCTCCAGAATAGGTCATAGTGTCGGCCCTGACACCCTGGAGGAAAGTAGGCAGGAACTGGATCAGTCACTGCCATGTTCTCCCCCTGATGGTAGGGCTCCTGCCCCTGCTCTTCCTCCTCCACTGCAAAGTCCTGTGCCAGCACAGCAACTCCAATCCCAAACTCCACCAGGTCAACCTCACCTTCATCATCTCCATCCTCTCCTTCATCCAACTTGATCAGGACCATCTGTCCATAGGCTGGAGGAGGTCCTAACCCTGGAGGAGGTACTGGAATAGGAGAAGGTGAGGACAGTGTTGGTGTCCTGACATCCTCATCCAACACCTCCTCAAGATCAGCACTCAGCTGATTTACCCTAGCATCTCCTCCACCTGCTTCTCCTCAATGGCCTGAATCTGGTCATCCACCTGAAGGTTTCTCTCCTCCTGCTGTTCCCCAAACACCTCCAACTGCCTCAGACAATCTTCAATGGTTGTCTTCCAGCCAATTGTCTGAGTCCAGTATTGCTGGAGCTCAGTCAACCTGTCCTGATACAACTGGACATTAGCCTCAAGCTGGTCCATTCTCCTCTCAAACCCAGGAAGGATCCGGTTATCCATCTGAGTGAACCACTGGTCTCCAGCAACAATTGACAGGTTGTTGGCCTGCAACTGTGCCTTCATCCCCTCCAACTCCTTCCCTACCCTCAAGCAGTTGTGAACATCAAACTGGTGGTTCAACCACTCTCACTGATGTTGCTCCTTCAATGCCATGATCCTCACCTGAGAATCAATCAGTTCCTGCTGATCCCTAATCTTTGATTCAAGGGCAGCAATCTTGGTCTTGATTGTGTCCTCCCTCAGGGTATTGAAGTCAACCTGGGAAACAGTCATTAGATGTTACCAAAAGACATCCAAGGACTGACTTTTACCCTGGCATTAATGGTGGCTGATTCCTCAGCCAAAGCAAGCCCAATGATGGATGTATAGCCCACACAGGCTGCCATCTACTAATCTAAATCTGTTGTCCTCAGAGACAGATCAAGAGGGAAGCCCCTCTTAAGTAACCTGGCAAATTAGATCCTGGTAAAGATGTGCCTGATGTGCCTTCATGACCAACCCACCTTGGCAAGGACAAAATCTTCAGAGAACAAGTCATCAAAGGTCTCATCCTCCTGGTTGGCATGGATATGGTCATAAATCATTCCTATCAAATACAGATCAGCTCTGATCTAACCCAATAAGGAATAGAAAGGTACTTACCTGGTCCTGGATACAGGGTACCCCTCCTGGACAAGTAGTTGGCCTGTTGGTTGGTCTGATTGTAGGACTGGACCCACAGAGCCCACTCAGCAACATTACAACAATACACCATCTTGGTGTTGGCCTGGAGCATGGTGGTGGGGTTCTTGGTGTTATCAAGGCCCCTGTGGGAATCCTATCCAAATAGTGCTTGATCAAGTGCACTGGGCAATGAACAAGCCAAATGATGAGAGGAGATCTAACTGAACTTCTCTTTGGGCCACTACAGTCTAGAGACAATGTAGGGGGAAGGTAGGAGGATGCTTGAGAGAGGTATGAAGAGAGGAGAGAGAGAGTGAGAGGAGAACAGGGGGAGGGAATGCCAAGAAAGTTCCTAGAAGGTTCTCCACTTGACCTAGGTCTGCAAAGCAGCTAGGGGGAGGTATTCCTAAGATATCAAAGCTGAGGGACAGTTGTCCTCAGTCTCTCTACTTAAATACCAAGGAGGGAGTGGTCATGACTAATCATAATTATTCATCAGCGTAAAGGCATCAAATCTCATGGGAATGTGTCATTGCCATAACATCTTTCCCATTTTTCTACTCCCTTTTCTGTACATACCCACTCCCTCAAATCCAAAACCATTCACTTTATTCTCTCAAATCACATTCACTCAGAAGATGGAGGACCAGACCAAGGAAGTCTATTGAGCCAACTAGGAGTTGTCAAGTAGGTGGCTAGCTCACTCCTGGAAAATGGCCAACTCTCCAGGGAACAACCCCTCAATGGGGAACCCTATTCCTACCCCCACCAAGATAGGTCCTCCTTCCTTGGTGGGGCTCCCCACCCTGGGAGGACTCTCCTTGATAGGGTGGAGAACATAAGGAGTTGGACAACACCTACAACTCACTCACTGACTGTGCTGGCAGCATCTAGAGGGCTGGCTGGAAGGAAAAGAGAAGAACTCATTGTCAGGAAGAGAGGAACTAGAAGATAGATAAAGAGAACCCCTAGGGTCCTCTATGGGGATACACACTCCCCCCTCCCCTTCATCCCTATCCTCAGCAAAGAGAGGAATCTCCTCTACCTCCACAGCTGTTGAAGGGGTTACCTACCAGGAGTAAGAAACACAGCCACAGGAAGTCCCCAAAACAAACTTACAGGGCAGTGACACTCCCATCTCCTCTCCACACCATCAATCCACTCCTCCCACCTTCCCACCATCTCCAGGAACCATTCTTCTCTCTGCTCAAGAGATCCCTCCAAATGATGTAACATCATCTGGAACTCCTCCTCCTGGCTAGCACACTCCCCCTCTAGGGCCTGGATTCATCTCTGCCTTTGGGCCAGATGATCTTTGAGCAACTCCACCCTCCAGAGTAACCGCTCCACAGAAACTGCGGCCAAGCAAAGAGGATTAATGGAAAGCTGAGTAAAAGCAAGGACTTAGTGTGTATAAAGACACAGTATAGTCCTCACTTACCAAAGGCTGTCCACTATCCTCAATCCCTAACTCCAAGGTGTATAAGAGTATGGGATCCTGATTTTCCACCCCCCAAGCACAATGCTCTAGCATGTGGTGAGTGGCCTGCATGGAGGTACCCCATAAAAAGTTAGAGAATCCCACATCAGAGAAGGACTCCTGGTAGTAGTGAGACCCCATCACTCAGGCCTGGAGATCTAAGCCATTGGGATGATAGAGAGAGACCTCCAGAGGGTGACAAGAGATGGAGTGACCATTGATAGAAAAAGTAGAGGTGTTGGGAGAAAATATAGTGGAGGAAGAGAATGAGAAAAACAAGACAAATGCTCCCCTCCTTATATCCAACCTTCCCCAACAACATGTGACTTACCCAGATCCTTCTAAAACCTTCCACAACTAACTCAGCATTCCCACAACCTACCTTCCCTTTATTCTCCATCCAGTCATTCCCTTGTTCCCTTTCCTTCAAATGTTCCCATGAGGTTGATGCCTTTATGCTGACGAATAATTATGATTAGTCATGACCACTTCCCCCCTTGTATTTAAGTAGAGAGACTGAGGATGATTGCCCTCAGCTTTGATATCTCAGGATTACCTCCCCCTAGCTGCTTTGCAAGCCTAGGTCAAGTGGAGAACATTCTAGGGACCTTCTTGGCATTCCCTCCCTCTGTTCTCCTCCCACTCTACTTCTCCCCTCTTACCTCCCTCAAGCACCTTCCTACCTTCCCCCTATATTGTCCCTAGACTATAGTGGCCCAAAGAGAAGTTCAGTTAGGTCTCCCCTAATTGTTTGGCTTGTTCATTGTCCAGCACACTTGATCAAGCTTTGTTTGGATAGGATCCCCACAGGGACTCCGGTCACCTAGGTTGGCATCACTTGAGAGCAGTTAGGCAGCAAGTGGCCCTGACAGAATGTATAGGAAAAAGGGAACAAGGGAAAGAACAAATGAAGAACAAAGGGAAGGTAGGTCATGGGAGTGCTGAGTAAGTTTGGAAGGTTCCAGAAGATCCTGGGTAAGTTACATGTTGTTAGAGGGAATTGGATATAAGCCAGTGAGTTGGCCTTCTGTTTCCCAGTATCCTCCTCATGTTCTCTATCTCGCCATCCTCCTTCTCTGTTAATGGGTGTGTTATTTCCCACCACCTATCTCAGGTCTCTCTTCATCATCCCAATGGGCTTGATCTCCAGGCCCAGGTCATGGGCCCTCATTATTATCATGAGCCCTTCTCTGATGTTGGGTTGTCCAATTTTCTTTGGGGGGCTTCTATGTCTGCTGCTCGTCACATGTTGGAACATCAAGCCCAGGAGGTGGAGAATCAAGATGAGGTCCTTCTTTGGGCCTTGGAGTTCAGAGTGGAGGACTGTGGTCAGTCTCAGGTAGGTGAGGACTCTACCATGTCTTTACACATACTAAGTCCTTGCCTTTTCCAGTCTTCCATAGACCCCTTTCACCTGGCTGCTGTATTGGTGGAAAGGCTACTGTGGAGGATTGAGCTCCTGGAGGAATGCTTGGTGCAGTGTGAGCATCAGATCCAGGCCCTGGAGAGAGAGTGTGCCAGTTGGGAAGAGGAATTTCAAGGGATGTTACATTGCTTGGAGGAGTCTTTGGAGCAGAGGGAGGAGCACTTCCTTGAGATGGTGGGAAGGTGGGAAGAATGGGTGGATGGTGTGGAGAGGAGGAGGGAGTGTCATTGCCCTGTGAGTTTCCCTGGGGATTTCTGGTGATATCCTTTTCTTACTCCTTGTAGGTGACTCCCTCTACTGCAGTGGAGGTTGAAGATATCCCTCTCTTTGCAGAGGATAGAGAGGAAGGGGAAGGGGGAGTGCGTATTCCCATAGAGGACCTTAGGGGTTCTCTCTATCTTCCATCTAGTCCTCCTCTTCCTAATGAAGAGTTCTTCTCCTTTCCCTCCAGCTGGCCCTCTGGATGCTGCCAACATGGTCAGAGAGCAAGTCATGGGTGTCATCTGACTCCCTACATTCTGCACCCTATCGAGGAGAGTCCTCCCAGGGTGGGGAGTCCCACTAAGGATGGGGGACCCATCCTAATCAGAGTGGGTATTGGATTCCCTGTTAAGGGGTTGTTTCCTAGGGAGTTAGCTGCCTTCAGGGAGTGAGCTAGCCACCTACTTGACAATTCCTAGCTCTCCCAATAGACTTCTTTGACCTTCTTTCAAATGAGAGTGAAATGGATGGTATTCCAAGTGAGGGCTTGGGATATGTACAGGGGAAAGAAAATTGGGGATGAGACAATCATCATCATCATGACAGAGGTGATGAGATGGTAAGTTGGTGAGTTGACTGGTTATCAACTGGTAGCAATCAATGGGAAAGCTGGGGAACTCTCAGGGCAACTCTGTCAGGGCAACTGCTAGTACCCTATAACCAAGGAGTCTGACAACTACTCACCCATTGGCCAGCTGACAAAGTTCTTGGATTTTGCAAAGCAGTCAAAGAACACACCTATGACCAAGGTGAGTCTCAGAGATAGGGGATGGGGTCTGCAAGGTAGCCAATCCCTTTCATCAACTAATGGGTCTGAGGGGGAGATCTGGAGATAGAACTTGAGGAGGGAACAAGAGTAGTTTGCTAAAATACTCCCAGGTCCTGACGGTATTCACAGTCTGCAAGGGAGTGTGTCACAGGGAATCCTGAGAGATCAAGACTGGGGCTACATCATGGTTCTACTGTCCTATAAATACTAAAAGGGTCATGTGCACAGACCATGTTTGTACAAACAATGGAGCCCAAATAATGACTAAAGGAATGAATGGTGTGGGAAATGAGTGATGTCATGTGGGAAAGGAATAGGAACAAAAGAGTGGGTTGTGAGAAGAAAGTAAAGGGAACATGGGAAAAGTGAGTCATCACCAATAGAGTCATTACCAACCAATGACATTGTGTGGGAACAAACTGAGGGCCATGGGATCAGACTAGGGTAAATGATGGCACAATGATGGTGACTTGATGATGAGTGTGGCAGCCAATGAGAAAGGATAAAAGGAAACCTGTTTTGGGCAGAGTTTAGCAGTAACAATTGTCACTACCTCTTAACTCTCCCATCAATAACATGCTTTCCAGGTTCTCACCCAACAGTAAGGGGTTGGGGAGGGTTGCAGTTTAGCAATCTGACTGATCCCTTCTTGTAGACACCACCTTCAGCACTCACCACTATTTGTCACACACCATGTGATATACACTGGGGGCAAGGGCCTATGGAAACAAGTGGGAACATGTGAGAAACATGCAAGACAGTAGATCAATTTTCTCTCAATGTAACTGTTAATTAAATATTGGGAACATTTGAGATAATACCTGCAGATATTTTCAACTCTTAATTACTGATTACATTTTGGGAACATTTGACATGATATCTGTCCATTTTCTCAACACTTAATTACTCATCACATATTGGGAACATTTCAAATGTTCCTACCCATGTTCCCAAAATGGTTTTTTGTTTGTTCCCACTGGGCTAATTTAGGGAACATAGGCTCATTTTGGGATACATTAAAGAAACATGAGTTATGACTGTGTAAAATGCAAGATACATAGAGAGAACATTTTGGAGATTGGGTTAGAAAAATTTGAGAAACATTGGTGGGAACATTTGAAATGTTCCCAATATGTGATGAGTGATTAAGTGTTGAGAAAATGGACAGATATCATGTCAAATGTTCCCAAAATGTGATCAGTAATTAAGAGTTGAAAATATCTGCAGGTATTATCTCAAATGTTCCCAATATTTAATTGACAATTACATTGAGAGAAAATTGATCCACTGTCTTGCATGTTTCTCACATGTTCCCACCTGTTTCCATAGGCCCTCACCCCCAGTGATATTTCCTGTAGGGTCATTGCCTACCCAGCTCACGCAAGGGGGTCTCGTGCTCCTTACCCTCATATTAACACCTTGGCTGAAAGGGCTAGGTTGAGGTACAGAGATGAGACCTTTGACAATGTCTTCTTGGAAGACATGATCTTCAGCCATGCCATCACAGCTGACATGATCATTAAAGATCACTGACTAGAATTCTTGGAGATGGTGGGTCCTCTGTTGGAGATGCTTCAATGTGGTCTTTATGATCATGAGGTAGCTGATCCAAGGAGTGAACCTGAGGAATGGGCCCTTCACTATTCAGCTGTGATGGGTGTTTGGCTTTTGGATTGTTGTGGGATGCTCTCTAAAAGGGTGCAGAGGATTGTCATCCAAGCACTTTGAGCTTTGACCGACACTTCCTCATAGATCTTCCAGCTGGAGAATGAGCTGGAAACTATGAAGCACAAGAGGGAAGAGGATACCAAAATCATGAAGAAGACTCATGCTGTGGTCTGTGAGTTGGAGGCTTTGGTCTGGAAGATCTGCTTCAGACAGTTCATGAACAGAGAGGGTTCTGCTGAGAACCCTTATGAGTTCAAGGACAACAAAGAGGAGGTGAAGGAAGAGCTGAGGGAAGAGGACATTGTTCCCAATTCTGAGGTGTCCTATCAACTGGTTCCAATTGAGCAACCAGTGCCAGTTCCAAGTCCTTCAAAGAGTCATTGAGAGCACCATTGAGAGAAGGGGAAGGTGAGGATGTTGACTGGGATGCAGAGGGCAGTGCAGACTGGGCCTAGGGCTGACTTGGTCCATCAAACTCCTACTCCTCTGGAGGCTCTCATGATTGGTAAGCCCCTTGGTCCAGACAACTCCATCTCTTGTGTTGAGGTGTACAAGGTTCCCTTGCTCTCTGAAGTGTGCCAGGGGATGGTCAGTCTTGGAAAGAAGGACATCCTTCATTGCTTCAGCTGGGGGGGGAGTGGTTGGTGGAGGAAGAGCTCAGAACTGGCAAGGTGACTGAGTTTGACAATGATGCCACCACTTGTATCTTCAATGAGGTAATTGCCTCAGAGTTCCAAGGAGGTCCTGGTTCTGATGGACCCTCTTCTATAGCCTCTCATCAACCTGAGCTTCATGAACTGTAGTACTCTTATTTCCTCCATCATACTATAGTTCATCCATATCATTTTTTGGTGGCTGGGACCTAAAGTAGGTTTAATATAGTCCAGCATTGATGATCTATTGGGTGTGACTCTTGAAGATGAGTGAGCATGTGAAAGTTGGACTTAAACAAAGTGAACAAGTTAGAACTGTGAAAATAAAATAAAAGTCAAGAAAAAGCAGTGTAAACTGTGATCATGATGACAGGGGAGTACATATCCCCATAGAGGACCTTGGGGGTTCTCTTCACCTGCCTTCAAGTCCCCCTCTTCCTAACAATGACTTCTTCTCCTTCCCTTCCAGCTAGCCCTCTGGATGCTGCCAATGCAGTCAGCAAGTGAGTCATGGGCATCATCTGACTCCCTATGTTCTCCACCCTATCAAGGAGAGTCCTCCCAGGGTGGGGAGTCCCACTGAGGAAGGGGGGCCTATCTTGGTGGGAGTTGGAATAGGGTTCCCTATTGAGGGGTTGTTCCCTGGAGAGTTGGCCACCTTCCAGGAGCGAGCTAGTCACCTGCTTGATGATTCCTAGCTTGCTCAATAGACTTCCTTATTCTTTCCTCCTGCTTCTGAGTGAGCATGAATGAAGAGAGTAAAGCGAGTGATATTCAGACTCAAGGGAGTGGGTATGTACAGGAAAGAGTGGAAAAGCATCATAGTGATGACACTCATGCTTCCAGGTTGTTGGTGCCCATCAAGATGCCTCTTCCTCATGGAGGAAGGAAGGGTAAGGGCATTGTGAGGGCAGACACACCTTTTCCCTCATCCTCTAAGGTTGTCAGCTGGGAGTGTAGAGGGTCATTGGGGCCAGAGGACTCAGTCTCAAGGGCTGGGATGGTCAAGATGGAGATGGAGGAAGAGATGGTCAAGTGGTTGAGGACAAATGCAGAGGTGTTCAGGAAGAGTGTTGAAGAAGATGCTGAGACCAGCATGGCCAGGGCTTCCAGCATTTCTCCTCCCTTGACATCCCACTAGAATAGTACAACCAAAAAGTCACAAAACTATCCTCACTTGTACTAACCATTTGCCAAATGAATTGCCCCAAGGGTCTTGGCTCTATCTTGTTTGATGACTCAGAGTGATTGGTAAGAGAAGAAAGTGAGGGAAAGTCTGGAAAGATAAGATAAGATAGTGAGAAACAAGTGACAAAAGTTGGTTTGAAAAAGTGAAAATAAATCTGTGATTACACTCATTTGCAGTCACTTGTTGTTTGTTTTTGCTTGTGCATGACTTATGACCTGTCACATGTTGTTTACAACTCTTTGGCTGGCCATGTGTACACCTGTTTGTACCAGCCACACTTTTGTAGTATATAGTCATCAGGCTAAGGGACCTATTCCCTTAGCTTTTTTATTCATAGGATTCCTCTGCCCTAACTGCCTTGCAGACCTAGGCTCAAGTCAGTTGAACCTTGTGAAGATCCTCTGCCTTTCTACTCACTCTCCTCACACTCTCCCTCTCTCCAAGTTCCAAAGAACTTGACTCCCTTCATCAACTATATGTCTGTTGGTTGCAGTTGACTCTCTGAGGACCTTTCCTCAGTTGGTTGACATTGGAATTAAGCCACCCTCATAGGAGTCCTGTGATATTGTGATCACATGACTTTAACCTCAGTGTCTGTGGGTTCCAAAGTACTTACTCTCTGGTGTTTGTAGAAACAGGAATTACCTACCTGGGTGTGAGCTTAAAGCAGGCAAGAACAACAGGGAGTAGTCTAGGTACAGAGTGGCCCTGACAAGTGGCTCAGCCACATGATGAGCAAATTTAAAACAAAATTCTCAAAGAAACCTAAGAGTTCTTTCATAAAATAATTAGTGGGTATATTGGGGACAAAATTGTGGAAGAACCCATGGGTTTCACTTCCAATTTGCCTGATGGGTATGTTGCTGGGCAAATTAAGATCAAATTTAAAACTTACCTGACAGGTAAGTTGAAATCAAATTGATGGGCAAGTTTTAAATGGACTCACAACTTATCTGCTGGGTAAGTTGAAAGTGAATTGCTTAAAAACTCAAAAAAACTCTCAATTTACCTCCTGAGTAAGACCCCCTCTGCCCCCAGTGTTTACTGATGGGTGTCATCTATCATCACTGGCATTGTCCATTGTTGCCTTCAATCATTTGAACTCCTTACTGGGACTTAATTGGCAATGATCACCCTGTGGATATTTTGGGTGTGTTTCACTTGTGTTTCTTTAACTTTTCAGACATTTTCTCACTTGAGCACTTTCCAGAAAAAATGGTTTCACAGATGTAGGTTACAATGATTGATTGGATTTCATATGGATTTGAAGATTGACCTAGGCCAATAAAATGGGTTTTATGAGGGTGCCCCTCATGCAGAGTTGAGCTTGCCCATTCTGAACTTTTTGTCTCATGCTTGATCCGATATTTTTGGCTGCCAAAATTTTCGAGGAACTCGCGGCTGGGATTTCGAGCGCGTGGGAACCAACTCGTGGAAACTGGCGCGGACAAGCCACCGCGTGCGAAAAAGCAACTCGCGGAAATTAGATAAGCAAAGTTTATTACCAAAAAAGGCAGTTTGTTTGCTGACAAATCTTAGGGTTTTGAGACCCCCATGGCTCATAGAGAGTCTCGCAAGCTCGACTAATAATGGATTTTGGCCCATATTATAGGCATGTGTAAGTCCCCAGTTTTCCTGATGAGGGTACCTATCACCCTCATTTCAACTCGAGCCTCGAAGTTCAGTCTACCACACCCCTTTGCGCACTCGTGAAAGTGATAAGAAACTCGGCAACATTGAGATTTGTTTCTACTGGTTTATAAAGGTATTTCGACATGCCGCGTTCAATTGGCGTTCTCCCCTGTGGATTGCTACTTCGTAAGGCTGGCCTTGATCGCATAGACCCGCTTCACCGCCTCCCTCTCATTCAACTCTTTGTGCCACCTGGTCCACCGTCAGTCCCAATCCTTCCATACCCGACCACAACCGATTCACTCACCTTGCCAGAGCAGGGTAGTCCTTCTCAATGTCGATGTCAGGGATCAAGAAAGTCACAACTGCGACATTCCACGGGATGAACGAGAGATCTGCAATCGTCACCTTGTCCCCCACAAGATACTTCTGCTTCGAGAGCACACTATCAAGCACTCCGAATACCCGCTTGATTTCGTTGCTGTATCTCTCGATCGCGCTCGGGATCTGCTCTTGATGGAAGCGTTGGAACCAACTCAATTGACCGAAATATGGACTGGATTGTGTCCTCAGAGGCGTCTCGAATATATGAGTGCGGGGAACATACATACCCTTGACCCGAAACCTGGAAGGCGAGCCACTGAAGCTCGATGTACTTGTCCGGCCCCGTGCTGGACAATTTGTGGTCCTTGTCATAGCGGTCGACCAGGTACTCAAGGATGGCAAGACTTTCCCTGTATTCTTGTCAGCCACGGATGGGACGGAATGGCCACAGCGGCTCCTACCAGACAACAAAGTCGTTGTTGTAGTGGTCGATGATGACGGGGATCCGACCGTTGGGGTTGAGTTTCAAGTATTCTGGGCCCTTGTGCTCTTTGGTGCCGAAATCGAGGTACACAGACTCGTACGTTAACCCGAGTTCTTCGAAAACGATGGCGGTTTTCCTAAGAGTAGAATTGGTGTTCAGAATGCAGGAACGTTTGGGGCAGATGGGAGCGAATGCACCAGCCGTTCGGTCCGCTGTTATGGGTGTACAAGGTGAACTGTTTTCCGTGAGACATTGGGAAGTGGTAGCTGTCGTTATGCGGAGAGCTCTTGAGGGCGGGTGAATTATGTCTGAGTGCTTGTTCTTCGTTTCTACACCCCGCTCGCCATTTATACCGTTCCAGGAATCCGTAAGGCCTACCGAAGTTTTTTCCGCCCTACGTGAAAAGATTACACACCTTGACTGCGCGGGTTTGCAGCTGAGTAATTTTAGTAATCCACCGCGAACGGTGACTGCCGCTCGAGGGAAGTTCCATTTGTCCTCTTGGTAGAGCAAGCGGTGTATAATCATGCGCTGACAAACGACATGTCTCAACGGGGCTAGCAGTGGGGCCAGGCGCGTAGAGCACCAAGCCAAGTGAACGTGTGGGTCTGCTTACTTGTGGCCGTTGATCCAACAGGATCACCGAGTCGGTTGCATTTGTCCAAGAAGGTCGAGCCCCCCCGGCCGTCGAGTAGTATTAGCTCCTCGTCGACTCGCTTGGTAGCCCAAACAACCATGCATTTATTCGGCGGACATTCAATATTCAATATTCGATACCCAAATGCTGTCACGATGCAACAGTTTTGGGGGTGGCACCGCCGGTATCCCGCGCACTTCGGCGGCCCCCCTAACTGCGATCAAAGTCGTCTCGAAATTTATTTTTCTCCCCTCGGTCGACTTGCTATATCGACCGAGTTCCTTACCAAAGGTCGGTGACTGACCGAGAGATGCCCCACTCGTCCTGAGCTGGATGAAGTTCATGTATCCGTCACAGTAGAATTCCGTCGACGGGCCAGGCTTACTCTTCGATGGCCGGGCGCCCTCCACAGAGTGTACGCCAATGGAATCCAGAAATCAATTGGATTTTGGCCAGCGGTTGAGGTCAGTGAGGTTCCAAACCTTCCCGACCCTGGTGGTTTGGAGGGTCTGCCGATTTTCGAGCAAAACGGCCGTAATGTCACGATCCCATATGCGCGGTTTGGAGACAATATCCACGATCTCGTGAAGTGGACGGGGTCCCGACAGTTCCCTTAACATAGACCAGTTTGTGCACGATGTAGCTTCACGACGGACAGTTGCCCGGTCTGTCAAAAAGCGACCCTAATACGTTTGGAGATACCCAACTAGATACAACGCATTGTTCGTGGAAAATCCGAGTGGATGCTGACAATGAAATACGTCGAGCTTCACGGATCGCTCAGCAGCTGCACATCACAACCCCAGTGTCATGCACCCGAAGCTGGACGGCCCTCGCCGCAACTCCGGTGCTCCAGATTTTGCCGATTCACAAGGTGGGAATGCTGTCACTAGGCTCAACGACGTAACTCCGACAGCCAAGTAAACACGGTCGGTTTCGCGTCTGTATGGGGAGAGAAATAGCACACCTCAGGTAATGTCCCATATTCCTCCACTTAATACCACAATCACCCAACCATCGGCCACTCCGAGAACTCTCCTTGCCCGAACCTGAAGAAACTCGGAGAGCCCGCATCCACCACGGCGATGATGGCCACCTTCTTCCCCTGCTTGATCGCTGCCATCGGGTGTGGGCGTCTTTCTGGAGTTGGTTTTTGTGCGGCTTGGTTACGGAATAGCCAAGGTGGAAACCACGAAGTAAAAGTTGACGGGACTGAGGCCGTTGTTGCCTTGCCACCACCGCCGGGAGCTTTGGATTGAATCTGGGATTTGTCACCACCACTGCCTGGGGGAGGCTTTTGTCGTATCCGAGGTGCAGGAGGTGGGACTTCAGGCAGCAGATCGAAAAGGGCAGTGAGTTCAGCCAGTGACGGCATGCAGGTTGTTCTCGCACTATCGCCGGGTGAGTACAAAGGTCACGGCTGTTGCTGGAGAATCTGATCACCTGACAACAGAGATTGCGAAATCCGGAACCGGTGGGCTGGTTTTTTTGTATGACGTATTGGGTTTGTATACATTGAAGAAGTGGGCATATGGTGACTCTTCAGCTGCCGAACGGGATAGTTTCGTTTTTAGTGGTACTGCGTGGCCTTGAGGGATGAAACGAAGTGCCCGGAAAATCGACTCTGCTAGAATTGTCAGAACTGCCTCATCTAGCGGGACGTCAGACTCACGATAGTCCATGTTGATCCCCAAAAGTGGACTGATCCTGATCGGTCGCCACCAATCGAAGGGAGGAGTGAACATGGCAGTGATACGGGACACCATGGAGATAAACGGATGAAGAATTGCTTGGATCAAGGATTTCCTTTGAACGGCGCGTACCGGCGAAGGATACGGTGGAGGCATCGGATATGATGGAGTAGGTTGTTTGACTCTTGTAAGGACATAGCCCAGGCGTCTCAGATACGCATATACCTGCCCGTCGCAACTCAGCCGGCTAGGCTAGGGATGTTTGGAGAAGATAGCCGTACCTGGTATTTTTCAAGGGTTAGATCCTCTTTCCCAATCATCTCTGCGTAGGCTTGCTGAACGGACATCGGGGAACCTTCTATGTCTTCTAGGGAAGACACTTGTGAATTATTGTTGAAAAGGTTGCGTTCCTTCCAGCAGAACATCGCCCCCCTCTCCACGAGATAAAGAGCTTCTTCGGGAAGGAGTTCCAGTCTCTTGTGCGCTCTTTCGAGAGGTGCATCGTGACGATTCCCTCCAGTGACATGAGTCGGACGAGGGGTCGAATGACCGATCGAAGCGAAATGACCACCACGGGCTAGGGTAACATGTACTCTGGCGATGCTTGGGTACCAGACACCGTAGCTTATCGTCTTGCTACGTTAACGCGGTCAGAGGAAACATTTTTGATGGGATTGGATGTCTCGTACTTTGAGATCGCCCTCTCGGCCCTCAAGGCATCGAACATTGCGTTACGGGCCTTTTCGAGGTTGTGTTTCTGAAGATTCGACCCTGATGTAGGCTCATACTCTTTGTCTCCACGTTTTGGGATAACCGGTCGAGAGCCGGAAGACCCGAACCTGCGAGTCATGCGCGAAATTCAAAGGGCGTGAGGTGGAAGAAATGAAAAAACGTACGGAAGCTTTGTCCAGTCGAGACCACCCTCTTCTTCGTCCGCAGAAGAGTCGTCAGCCCCTTCACCTTGACCTCGCTCCTGTAATTTGGAGACGTCTGCATCAGGAAGCTCAAGAATGTCGTCCATGGAGACGGAAGACTGCGATCACTTGGCGGGGGTGCAGTGACCGGATCCTGCCTTGCCTTTGAGCTTCCCTCTACCCCCATGATCATTCTCCCCTGAGTCTATCCCAACTCTCCCGTTCTATTCGAAATGGACAACCCAGGCCGAAATGCTTCAACAGACTCCCTCCTCTCGGTCGGCGAGAGAACATCCCTCACAGCTACTAACAATGGTTTCCCCGACTCCGAGTCGCAGCCAAACTTGATCGTTCTCGTCCCAGACGATGAGGACGACATTGACGCTCCTTTCTATCTATCCGATGGCGATGAAGAGACAGAATACGACGCTGCTCAGCTGGACTGGCTCGCTTCGTCCGCGACCCCACTGTCGACGATCCTCGTCTACCTCTACCTCATTTCCCCCTTTCTTGGGCTAGGTGCCATGTTCATCCCAGACGGAAACGTGTTGCGTCCTTGGATGATTGCCGCGGTATCCATCTTCATTGTGTTGTCGACATTCGCCAGATATGTCTGGTACCTTCTCGCTCGTTACCTCCGCAAAGTACATCTGGAAGATATCGTCACGGACGCATTCGCGAAAGGACACACCAAGGAACGTCTCAGAGCCAAGCTTCGCACAACGGTACGGGTCGGGGATTGGGTTTCCAAGGTGCTATTGTCAGCCCTTTTTTTGAGAGGTTAGCGTACCACCGAATTTTTCGTTCGAGATCTAAAGTCTCCCCAGTTTCTGTTGGCCTTATCCTCCCGTTGACACAGAAAGGAGACTTTTTGGCCTCTAGATTCTTCTGGACCGTGATCCTCTTACTCGCGGTGCTTCCATTCTCAACTGCACGTTCCCTTGCCTCAAAACGTGCCATTGTGCCTACAATTCTCTCCGTCGTCACCTATGTAGCTTGGTTTGCCTGCACTGCTTATTTTCACGGAAGAGGCAGTTTAGAGACAAGTGCCAGCTGGACAACTCTGGGATCACTTTGGGACGATGTTTGTAAGCCGATCTGCCGTCTTTACGTATCACGGCTTGCTCAATCTGAGAACAGCCGCCGTTGCGTTTGCCTTCACCGCTTCGTCAACCGTCTCCCTGTACAGTTCTTTGAAGGCCGGACACCTGAACCATAGGCACAAGACGAAACCCTATCAATCCTTCAGGACCCTCCTCGTAGTGTCTGCGATCAGTTCCTTTGGCCTCACCCTCCCTCTGGCATTCTTCACTTCAGCCCCCTTCTCGGCAGTAAGCCCCTTCCTCTCGATTTCATATCTTTGTTCTCCAATAGAGCAAGCTTTCCGTGCAGGATCACGCCAAAATGTTTCCCCAACCCCTGCGAGCGGTCCTCCACGCTTCCACCCTTACCCTGACCCTACCGCAGATCCTCGTCAATATCCCGATTCTTCCACTTCCCTTCCGCTCTCGGCACGTGAGGAATGCGTCCATTTCACACCTTGTATCGGCTATTGTCATCTTCACCTCCGCCGCGGCGGGACCCTGGTTCTTCTATGTCCTTAGCAATGTAACATTGATATTGGCATTGGCCGGGACATACCTCCTTCCAGGTAACGCACAATCCCTCACCCTCTCGACAGGCGAACTAAGACTGCGTTACAGCTGTAATCCACATTACGTTGCACAACATTCGAAAACCGCTGTCAATTATCTTGCCTTCCCAAACGCAATTGGCCCAGAACCCCACAGAACCAAGTCCAGCTTTGAGCGACCCTCTGCTACAACGAAAAGAGCGTCTCTTGCAGAGGCGTCGCCTGTACCGACGGGTAATCTGGGACATCGGGACCTGGATACTTCTCATCCCCGTTAGCGGGGGTGGTATCGTTTGGGCTGGTGGCAGGCTTGCAGGCAAATGGTAGTTTTGAAATAGCAAAACGGAGTGCGTGAAACGTGGACATCCCGGACGATCGGTGAGAACAGTCGCAGAGCGTTCCGTTGAGCCACCTCCAATTTCAACTCATGATTTTCTTGTCGAAGCTCACAGTTTACGTAGTTAAATGCCTGTCATTTTTGTTTTGTTGTGTTGGTTCTTTCCCTTGTTCCCTTGTCGTCTCTTGTCTGTTTTTCTCCTGCTATGTTTCGTTGAACATATATGTAACACAGGACACATTTGTCAAGTGCAATCGATTCTGTACATGACCCCCTTACCGTCTCGCGATAGCCATGAGCGTCGATATGGCTTCTCTGCGGCCAGTCATTCGAAGTTGATGCTCCCCCCGATAAAGTACACTCGGGCATGATGCACCCTGGGTTTTTAGCTGCGATGACGTTGCAATTACGAGCACTAGAATAATGGATGATATGCGTGCTTGTGGGCATGATGCGCCGAATGCTCACTCTGACCCGTTCTCATCTCTCTTGCTTCAGTCATGACAGACATCGACAACACCCGGCCCCCCTTGCTAAGTTCGGAAGCGGAGACCTTGAAGGCTATAAACGCCCGAATCCGAATTTTGTCCGAATTCGAGTTGGTCGTCTATGACATCTCGAAGAGATTCCATTGGTTCGGTGATCAGGTTCATTGGACTCCGCATTCTCCTTCCGTCAGGCGAGCGTGACACGACGCACAGGTCGTATTTCGCAATATGGCCAATCTCACACCAGCGTGACTGGAACGATTCGAAAGCACTACGATGTACTTCGACGAATACCGTCAACCAGTTGGAGAAGTCTGCCGCCTTGGCTAGCCTTGGGATTGCATATCCGGTGAGTTCTTTGCGGGAAAAATATATCATCTCCAGGATGAAGACCTAGATATTATCTGTGAGGGGGCTAACACGTATAGGTCTCTGGATATCAGGTCGCTTACCGATGTAACAAGCGAGTTCGAGGACAAGTAATGGCACTCGGCAAATCCGAACGATTTTCGCTTCCTAATTTCTTTTCTCTCATCCGAGACCTCTGACCCGAGGCTGGACATTGATGTCCGTAGTCAGAACAGTACAGGCTGCGTCATTCGTAATACCTCCGACAAAGGGCGAGGCGTCTTCGGTAACCCATTTGCGAGATCACCCTACAAGATTCCTTCGCTCAAGGAAGCAAAGAATTGCTCTTTGTTCTCCAGCCAGTAATCGAACGACCCCCTCTCAGACAGTCGTCGAAGTCCCGTTCTTTTGTTCAGGAAGGACGAGTACGCTGCACACGGGAATTATAAAGTGTTGGATCGGGGAAGGACGGACGATACGCATTGGCTGTGGGTTCAGGTGAGATCCCTCCTCATATAATACCTGCGTTTTGTTGGATCTAGGATTGCGGTTACAATTGACCCCCACCCTCTCTTTTAGATTTTCCATCCTCGTTCTTGTTATACTCCAGGATCGCTTTTCAATCACTCTTCAAATCCCAATCTCAACTGTACCCGGGACTACGGTACAGACTCGATCAAGTATACGACGAGCAGGGAGCTCTGCATCTTCTATGGCACCGAGCTTTGGTTCGAAGGGGTACCCATGGGCTCATCATTGGCCAAAGGCCTCCATTCTCAGGTCCAAGGGGGCGAGGGGGAGGGGGACTTGTTCCAGAAGATGATGGATCTGGAGCTCTATATGGATGCCGAGGATGTGGGGAAAGTTGTCCCGGGAGAACTACCATTCAAAACACTCGACATCAGTGGTTTCGCGCAAGAGGACCTAGATTTCGTTTGCACAGATCAGTTGCGGTGAAGCCTAGGGTCTGTCTTGTAATTGACTGTTACCCAGTGGACGTTTGGATCGTGGACCTCCCGGACCCAAAACACACCGCTATGCTGCTAAAGTAAGGGGATGAAGCCATCGAATGTATGCCGGAGACATACCTCGTACCTAGGTGGATAAGGGAGAAAGGGCTCGAACACCCATCTTCGGTGCATCTGAAACGTGCAAGGAAAACTGATTCCGGCGTCTCGGTTTTGCTCTCGTCGCTTGAGCTCTACCCCTCTCCGCCTCCGGTCCCTCCAGAAATGGAGGGCTTCAAGGTAACCAACTCAGAGCACCCGCTTACCCAGCCGTCACGGCAACTTCCATGAGACTCAAGCAACCGATCTGGCCAGCTGTATATGCGTCACCGAGGAAAGACGAACCGGAGGATTGGACGGCCGGAGAAGTGCAGTGGGCAGTAGCAATCATGAAGCAAGTCGCCACTTATGCGCTGTCTGAAGATAGGGAGGGCGAGGTGGGCTCACACATCCTACATGCTCTCGTTTACTTACGAGTCAATCCAGATGCCCATAGCCTCGGGCGTGCCAAAACTTTATTCCTTGGGAGAACAACCGATGCTGGACTTCCTTGTTGGTGACACACGGACTTCCAGACACTACCGTCTACGGCACTCAATCCTCAACCTCGCTCGCAAAGTCGGTGAGGCCTCGTTCAAACAGCCTGAAAACGCTGTTCCGGACGGTCCTCAACAAAATTGGTTGAATTATTTGCTAACCTCGAGAACCCTGTATCATGTGCGGCATGGCGTTACCACATTCGCGTGTGGCAAGAGTGATATATCTGATATCGATGGGTAAGGTGGGAGGATGTGGCAGGTCTGCGTGCTTGCCCAGGTTAGAAGGGGTGAACCATCGGTTCGGAGTCCTCAAATGGAAGGAGAGGGATCAGGTGAACCTCGGACTGAGTGGTGGAGATTGGAGGAAGCTGGAAGTTAGGGACGGTCTAGATGCCTGAGTTTGGAGAGTTGTGGTGCCTAGTAGAATTGCTAATGATTGTTGGCATTCCAAACGGGTCGAGCTTAGGTGTGCTATTAAAGATGAACAAACTAGAGGGGGAGGCTGTCAACACAACGGCACGCATCATTTGAAGGATTTCGGACTCACGTCTACCAAAACTCCCTCCTCTTGGCCCTAATATTTGGAGTGATGCCTTCTTCTCTCCTTCTTCCTCCCTGGCGTGTTGGTGCCCCTCCGCTCGCTCCTAACCTGTTTCTTCCAGTCGCTACTTTTTAGTGCCGCCACCAGCAAGACAAACCGGGGAGAACACTTAAACCGGGTTGCAGGTTTTGTGCAGGTCCACTTTGTAGGATCTGAATGACCAAGGTCCTTCATGGACTGGTGGCGTGGTCGGTCATCCGAGGGTGTTGTCTCTTCGGAATGAGCGAAGGGGGGGAGGAGACTGGCGACAAGAGGAGGTCTGATAGAGGAATTACGATGTCCTGTGGCTGGATAGGTGGACAGAGCAAGGGTGAGGAAGGAGCAGTGGTGAGCGATTCGGGTGAAGGCATTTTTGAGGGAGGGCGGTGAATGAAGGTGAGATCATCTTCGAGTTGGACCTTTAGGACGTCTGATCTGCAGACGCCAGGGTGGAATACCATTGACAGAGACTTCCAGAGAGGGCAGACGTGCTTTTTCCGTCTCCCTCATGCTCCAAGCAGCTGACCACACTGACCCGAGCGCGAAGTGACGAACTTGAGGGTCCTCTACTTACCGCCAATATTGTGCGCGGTGTTTAACTCTTGCGTGTATGTATGACGGTCATAATTTTGAATTAACACACGGATGGAACAGATCTCGCAACAGCATTCCATATACAACAGGATCGGAAAACTGACTGTAAGCCTTGCAATTGATCATGTCATGGACCTCAGCATTGACGAGATGCCCGGTCCCACAAGGCCCTTTCGACATGCTCCTGGAACTGCACAAGGTATGGTCATACATCCCTACCGAACCTGCCATCTAGTAGACGGACAGAAATCGCGGATGATAAAGGAAAAGATCGGATCCGCCTTCGTACGATTGGACAGATTGGGGTTTGGGAAGAACAACAAGGACACAGATAACGTGCAGGAGTCGAAGCGAAGGGCGGACTTGTTCACGTTGGTCACATCGGCTCTTTTCCGAATCTATCCCGCATTGAATCCTTTCCAGCATCCTCAACGGGATCGGGGACAGACTCCAAGAGGTACTGGGTCGCGTCGAAGCCGAGGGTTACGTGGAAAATGACAAGGATGATTGGGTTGTGTCAAATCTCGTGGGTGATCTCCGAGATGCCATCACCGATTGCCAGGTCGGTGCTATTTCAAAGCTACTACTGCGACCACCATTGAGGCAATCCGTCTAGACGGCACAACAACAGGCCACCTACAATCCGAATTTCAAGTTGATCGTGAGCCCTCCAAGTTTTTGTTTGTGGGCGTGCCTGAAAATTTGACAGAGTCGAGGTCAGGCCTTTCATTGGGTGTTGAAAACGGTGAGCTCACGTGTTTCATAGCCGATATGGCGATCTTGAACAATTGTCGCCGTGCTTTCGGGGTCGAATATGGACACGGCAATAGAGCTGGTTGCCTGAAGGGAACGCGAGAGGGCGTGTTGAAAGAGATTGAGTGCTGGATAGAGGATTTCTACAGGTCTCCCACCTTCTGGCTCAACGGACTCGGAGGGACGGGAAAGTCCACCATTACAATTGCAAAACAAGCCTTCACCGATGGCCGCCTCGGAGCATCGTTCTTTTGTTCGAGAGGCGCCGAGGACCGCAGTGATCTCCAACTTATCTTCCCCACACTGGCATTCCAACTGGCCCAGAAGTACCCAGATTTTCGCTCTTCGCTCATCCCTCTCCTTGAATCCAATCTGGACATTACCCACGAATCGCTCCGTGACCAGATGCAAAACCTTCTGGTTATGTCGCTGCAGTCCGCAGCTGTCTCAACGGTCATTATGATCGACGCCCTCGACGAGTGTAGAGGTGAAGACCCAGAATCAGCCATCCTTCTTGTGCTGGAACAGTTG
>QFEV01000015.1:0-11374 GCA_003316405.1 Thelephora aurantiotincta
CCACCGACTGACTCACGCCCTGCTAATGCTGATGATGCTTCAGAAGAAATGAGGTGATTCGTGCTTATTGCGCAGTATGTATACGTCATGCGTCGTCGCTTTCGTCCTCGTTATCCTCGTTGTCTTTCCGGGTCGGCCATTGCTATAGTTCTTTTCACGCATTTTATCTCCTTGTTTTTTTTCTCCCCCTCACTCAAAGATGTATTTCATGGGATGACTGTATGCAGGAACCTTAATGCTATAAGAACTCCACACCTGTATCAATCACAAACAAAAAAGTTTGCCCCGTTCTTATGATGTTGATGGTTATACCAGATGTTATTCATGAAATGCTATGCTTCAGTAATTCCCCTTGTCCCTCATTTCTCCGAATGAGTGGGACACTGGAACGTTGACCGGGAACGCGAATGTCAAGAGGGTCTTGCTGCCGCTGCGGAGTCGGTGTTAAGCCGCACGAACCTTCAATATTAATCTTAGCAAGACGCTCTCGTGATTGGCCTTGGTACCGTTTATCTGGTCTATGACCTCGAATGAGTGACCAAGTGGGGATATCTTTGTCCCCCGGAATGGGTGCCCGTGGCGGATTCGCGCCATCCACGATCTGAAGGAGTGGGCGGGGTCTCTACGATTCAATCCACTGCAGGTCCCACATGGGTTCCGTACGTTGGTTTCACGAACACATGTCACCAAAGCTGCTGGCTGGGCCGCAGTTCGGATCCCCCTATCACGATGTCTCCCACTCCCCACTCAGAGGTTTGACAAATATGGTTCAGGGATGATCACCCCTGTGCAGCGGGGGTCGGTAACCCCATCTACGACCTTCATTCAGGACCGAACGGCTCGCCTTTGCTGCGTGTATCTCGTAGGATTCCTCCGTTTTGAATTAGATTGCTGCGGGACGTGGGTAAGGATCACTCTCAGCCGCGCTGACAATCTCGAAATCACCGATCGTAGCCTAGTATACCCTCTTCGGCGGCGAGAGGGGCTAAGGCTGGTGTGTATATATACTGGTAACGTTCTGTTGCTTTATATTGAAACCGGAACGAAGTGAAACGCGGGATTTTCCCCGTATCAGAGTTCTGCGATGTCTTCCTCCGTCCCAAATACGCTGATACAACGGAAGACCCTGCAGGCGTGCGACGCATGCAGAACCAGAAGGGGTGGGTGGTCCCGGTAAACTCTTTTGTCCGAAGAACCCTGAGCTGACTTGAAAGCGTGCCTTTATCTTTCGCGCAAAGTAAAATGTAGGTGATTTGTGAGGTTGTCAGGTCATTTGTGGCTCAACAACAGATCGTCCATACACAGGTGATGGCCACCAAAATGCGGGTGGTATCTGCAGCAATTGCAAGAGACATAGACAGCCTTGCCATTACGGTACTCCAGTAAATGCTATGGTGAGTCTTATACGTTGTCCGAACCATTCGGATGGGCTTAGTGACGCCTCCCCGCCCTTTCATGCCCGCAGAAGTGGGGAACGAAGGCGTGAATCATTCTTTCTGTGGTCTCTGCGGCAGATTCCTTGCTTACCATATCCAGGCACATAGAGGACTTGCAACTTCGAATCGCGAGTGTGAAACGGCTCATAAAACAAGTAAGCCAGAGATTTCGCAGCATGCCACAGCGCGCCTTCGTTGATTTGCCGCCCAGTATGCTCCCGACGGGTTGGATTTGAGCGACCTTCTTGATGATGATGCTCCCGTCAGACCCAACCCGCCGATTTCAGGCTCAAACAACTTGATCCTCCCTCCTAAATGCTTTCTGCCCAACGGTGAACGTGTTAAAACCCGTCCTTGCCGCGGCATCGGAGATCCCGAGGTCTTCCTGACAAACAACACCGTCCAAAGCGGGAGAGGGGAGTATCACGGCCCCACGAGCGTCCATAAACTAATCGAGGTTTCTCTTGAATTCCGTGATGGGACGAAATGTGAGCCAAAGCCGTTTGGGGACAGATTCCCAAACTGTCGACGAGAATTCTGGGAAGTCCAGGATGTGAGTTTGCTCCTTTACCTTGTCCGATCCTTGAGGAAACACCAGTACTGATCGGTCACAGTGGATGGCTTCTCGACCAGGTCATTCCCTAAATCCAAGCCCTCTGGAGTTCCCATCGCCAGACATCATCAATTCGTTGGTCAACGCTTACTTCGCCCACTCGAATCTCTATCACCCGGTATTACACCGCCCGACGTTCCAGCGATTCCTCGAACAAGAACTACATCAACGCAATCACGAGTTCGGTAGCCTTCTGCTCATGGTATGCGCAATTGGAGCACAATTCTCCAACCATTCGTGTTCCCCCGTTACCGATGCACCCTCAGAGGCCTCAGATTCTCGCGTCGCACACTGGATTTCCCAAACCCGGAACGTGATGAAGAGGCCTTTTACGTCAACAGCTACGCTGTTTGAGGTTCAATATTATTGCGTGCGTAGTGTGGTTTGTCCGTGAAATTTGTCAGATCCGGGACCTAACCTTGAAAATGTTTCATTTCCAGCTGCACTCGATATGGCTCGATAGGTTTCCTGGACAGATGAGGTGGGCCATTGTCGGGATGGGCATCAGGCTCGCCCAGAGCGTTGGGGCAAACCACGCGGAGACATACGGGAAAAAACTTACAATAGAGGGCGAACTGTGGAAACGTGCCTATTGGTGATTACTCCCCCCGACCTCAAGTGGACTATCGAGCGGAAATATTGATGATGCGATGGTTCGTAGGGTCCTGTTCAATCACGAGCGCAGGGTCAGCGCGTCACTTGGTCGAGCGTGTGCCATCAAATCAGAAGAGTAGGTGGTGGATTACCGTATTTCATTGACTCCCCACCCACCTTTTTCAGTATTGATCTAGAACTTCCCATTGATTGTGATGATGAATACTGGCCTGTGGATGACGAGGCAGAAGGGTTCAAGCAACCGCTCGGGAAACCATCGAGACTCACGATGTTTATTTTGTTGATTAAACTCTTCCATATTCAAGCGACTGCGGTCCAAGCGATTGTGAGTGCGTTTCTGGAAGGAACCTCAACCCTGTAGACGGCTGTTTATCGGTCCAGCCAGCATCCACCCGAATGGGTCCCCTCTAATCGTGGTCCGGTAGTGGAGAAACGGATGTTTGAGGTACTCGACGTCGAGGTAGACGAGTGGACAAGATCCGTTCCCGAACATCGTGAGTCCCTTTCCCTCTCGTCCCCTCAGTTGGTCGCTTGGTTCCATGACGTTTCGAGCTGTGCAGTGAGACAGACGTCTTTCGAGTCTTCCGCGGACCCAGCGTTCGTCAGGCAGTCTATATACCTACATACGTACTACCACAAGCTCAAGATGTGGTCAAGAAGACCGTACACGCTTCCGAATAGGAAGGGGTCTCCACTAGCGCATGCTGCGACGGCGATATGCACGAGCTCCGCCGCGGCTTGCTTCCACCTTCTCTACAAGTCGAAATACGAGCTTGGTGCCGATCTCGTACATTACGAGGTACCAATATCATGGGCTCCCAAGGTCACTGATCTTCGAAACTGATGAGATTGGGTCTGTCAGGGTGCGATATTCACGTCGGCTTGCACCTTCCTCATCAACGTGTTGAGTCGGCGCCCCTTGGAGGATACCACTCAAGACAAAGAGCTTCTCGAGAAGTGTTTGGAGTTGTTTGAGATCATGGAGGAGAGGTGTCACACGACGAGTATGCTGTTGTATGTTCGGGCGTCTTCTGGACATACTGGTTCTCACTCGTCCTCTAGCTCCGTTATGAAGGGAATGGTTCGTGAACCAAACTTCAACCCTCTGGGACCATCTGCAAGAAGAGGTGAAGGTGGTAAGGGTTGGGTGGTCAACGTGAATAAATCCACCCCATGTTCCGCTCCAACGAGCGTTACTGAGAGCGGTGAATCTCCAAAACCTTCCTGTGCAAGCGTGACATAATGCAAAGTGGATTCAAATACGCGACGTTCATGTGGTCGTTCGAACTCAAGGGGAGTAGGGGAAAGGCGCAGCAATTATTTTGCATCCAATCAACAACCTACTTACAACGCTGGCCGACAATAGGTCGGCCATGCTCCTGTGGAACAAATTATCAGGATGCTTACGTATGCCCACGATGATATGATATTCATACCTGCCATTCTTCCTTACTTATCCAAAGTTGGTGGAACGTACCCAAGCTTGCAAGGATACTGCCACCGAGCCACCCGCCATAACGTCGCTCCGCTGGGTTCCCGGGGGCATGGATCTTGGCCTGGAAGATAATGAGACGGTTACGTGTCCAAGAGAGGCTAGAGTGAACCCACATGATTGAATATCCTGTTCAATTCGTTGTTCAGTCTGTCCGCAAGCCCCGAAAACAAGCTCCCTCCTCCGCCGAGGACCACGTTACTCAGTAGAACTTGACGGATGTCGGGATCGCATGAGGTCATAGAAGCGCTGATGAGTTGGGGCAGGGATTTTGGCAAATTAGGGTTTGCGGCCTGTGTTTGTCCGTTTAATAGACCCCCTCGGGGTGTTTTAAAGTTTGACGTCAGGCGAATACTTGCCTGCAGGTGTTGAGGATGGACAAAGAAGAGTTCTCCAACTTCAAACCTCTCGGCGCCGAAATAATAGTTGTACCCTGTTGGAAATTCGTATTGCCTTGCGCCTCTCGCGGCGGCGGCCCTTTACGTCGTTTAATGATGAGGTTCGGGTTCGCTCGAGGAAAAATGAATGAACAGAAGAGCGCTTACTGTTCATTCCATCCCTGGTCCAGGACCGAAGCGATACTGTGTGCCCATTCATCGACTTCCCGGTTCTCGGCCCAGTTCCGCCAGCTGCTTGTGATACCTTGAAGGCGATCCTCGCGTACGTTGAAGCGGGGGTCTGCACCTGGATCTACTGGCTTGGGGAAAGAGTTGTGGATAGGTCGATCAAGGGAGTGGCTTGTGTGCCGACTCACAGCTTTATTGGCAATCAATTGATGTGGGAGCAGATTGATGCCGCGACGGTTTTGGTCAGGTTGAGTAAGTATGTGCTTCGCTCTTTGGTGAATCAATGCCGGTAAAGATGAATGCACGAGTCCTGTCCAACGCGTGGTTTAGTATGTTGGTAGTCGTGCAGAGTATGTACGAGACAAACCTTTTCTGAGCACGAATCCATCGATTACCGGTGTAACGCTGGCCTCCGAGTGACCGATATCAATAACTAGGGCGGAACCTTTACCTGCAGCGAAACTGTGGTAGGGTTATGAGTCGTGTCAGCGTGACGAAAGTGGTCTTACGCATTGAGGACGGAGGTGTTGGCAATGTAAAATGCGGGGGCGTTGAATTCTTCAAAGATAATCTCTGCCATCCGTTCCCGGTTAGCCGGGGTGTTCCACGCGGGCTCGGTGACGAGAATCGGGTGCTCTGCGGGATTAATACGCATGACGTCCTCCAATGCATGGCGAACGAGTGGAGTTATCGGATTGAAATCTTCAACTGAGTTATGTTGAGAGCCGGTCCGGTAAAGAGGGGGGGAAAACACACGTACCAAGTCCCTCCTTCAGAGGGTTTCCCACTTCCATTCCCTCTCTGTAGATCGAAGGACCGTCTTGACCAACGAACATCTTGGCGATTTTCGGTACTGGTCTGGGGGCACTGTGATCATCACCTGCCCCACTCATTGTGACGTCTGCGTCTGGTGGTTGGGACTTGTACCCGTAGTAGGTTGGGATTATTGCCTTGGGGGTATCGTCTCCTGCATAACCAGCACGAAGTGTGGAAGAGCCAATGTCAATGACGAGAGCAGCAACTTCATCTAAGTGTTTCTGTCAGCGACTGCCCTTGGAAACGCGAGATTAGACACGGTGGGCGCACCTCCGCCGTGTTGGACCATGATGATTGTGAGAGGATTCACGCGTTGCAGGCGATCGGTCAAAGCCTTTGGACAACAAACGCAAACAACCTCGATCACTCTCGTAAACTTTTTCCTCGCATCCGAATGGCTCCCGTCTCTAACTCGAAAAAGCGGAAGGTTCCCGTTCCTGAACCTGCATTTCGGGATGAGCAGGCACTCTCTGTTGGTGCTCTTGAAATGCTGAGTGACGACGAGCAAGGGGAAGAACCTGAATCCGACGATGGTGACTACGAGGAGTTCCCAGAAATCGACGCTGCTAGTGACACCGAAGACGAGGAGTCCGAAGAGAAGGACGAAGAAGAGGATGAAGACGAGGACGAGGAAGAAGACTATTCTTCCGACGCGTCCGGCAGCTATGCAAAACCACCCATCTTTCCGAAGGCAAAGGTGGTTATATCTGATATCACCGGCGAACCGAAAAAGGTCTACCCAGAAATTGTGCCTGATTATGACTCTGACTCTTCTACGGAGGACGTGAGTACGTCCCCAGCCCCTGCATCAACGAAGGCGTGGTGAGATTGACTTCGCACAGCTCCCTAACCGGGTCGGAAACGTCCCCATGCACTGGTACGACGATATGCCACACGTAGGGTACGATATCGACGGAAAAAAGGTTCTGCGTCCGGCAGTTGGTGACGAACTGGACAAGTTCTTGCAGACGCAGGAGGATCCGACAGCATGGTGTGTTTCAGCCAGATCATGTCGTCACGTTGCTGACTTTGAGTTTGTAGGATGTCTGCCCTAGATAAGAACACCCAGACAGAGAAGCAACTATCTCCGGAAGAACTCGACCTCATTCGCCGACTATACCAGAACGAAAATCCTGACGCCGCATACGACCCATACGAACCCATGGTTGAATGGTTCACTGGCAAAGGAAAGGAGGAGATTATGCCACTTTCTGCCGCACCCGAGCCAAAGCGCAGATGGATTCCCAGCAAGTGGGAGAAACAAAAGGTCACTTCCCTCACTTTGCCCAGGAATACCTGCCCACTGAGATGACGGATTAGGTCATGAAAATCGTACGTGCGATCAGGCAAGGCCGCATCGTACCTTCCAAACCGAAAACTTCCTCGACAGAACCCCGATTCTACGCCATTTGGTCGGACCCTACCTCCTCACTACACCCCCCTCCCCTTCCGGCTCCGAGACCGCGCCTTCCGACCCACGCTGAGTCTTACAACCCACCAGAAGAGTATCTTCCTACAGGAGAAGAACGAAAAGAATGGGAAGCCACCGATAAGGAAGATCGCGAACGCGACTACCTTCCCCAGAAATACCCCGCACTGCGCCTAGTCCCTGCCTATGACCAATTTATCCAGCAACGATTCAACAGGCAGCTTGACCTCTATCTTGCCCCCAGAATCCAACGGGTTAAGCTTCGAATAGATCCCAACAGTCTCATCCCTAAACTCCCTAGTCCCAGTAGCCTCAAACCGTTCCCCACGTACAAGTCACTTGAGTTCAGCCACGGAGCCTCAAGGGTGCGGTGCATTAGTACCAGCCCAGATGGAGCGTGGGTAGTTAGCGCCAGCGAAGACGGAGCGATCAGTCTTTGGGAGGTCACAGTCGGAAGGGAAGTCAAGAAGTGGAAGGCTTCTGATAAGCTGGGGTCAATTTCATGGTGCCCGAACTCCGAGACCTGTTACTTTGTTGTTGGATTGTGAGGTTCTCCCCTATTCACCAGAAGACAGCGCTAAGCCTTCAGCAGGGAAGACCGACTGGAATTCTTTATTCCCCCGAACTTACCCCCGTCACTGCACAGTTTCACAAAGAACATCCTCTCCCCTCCCACACTACCACCTCAGTCAGGAACCCCCTCGCCGTTGACGTGGACATCGTCGTCTGACCCTGAAAAACCTGTCCTTGTGATTGCGAATCTTGCAGGGCTAACGAAACAAATCGCGTGGCATGCAAGGGGCGACTATTTTGCCACCGTCTGTGCGTTTACCTGCGTGCATCATTTTTAATCTTGGGTGACGTGTAGAAACGAACCTAGCTAGCGATGGTGGCGTTTGGATCCACCAGGTCACCAAACGACACTCTCAATCCCCGTTCAAAAAGATCAAGGGTACGGTCCAGACTGTTCTCTTTCACCCAAAAAAGCCAAATTTCTTCGTCGCGGTACGTATGTGGTGGCGTTCGTCCCCTAAACAACCTCTGACACCGCGCCACAGACACAGACATATGTGAGGTTGTACAACCTCTCCGAACAGAAGTTAACCAAAACCTTAATGCCGGGCATCAAATGGATCTCCTCGATGAGCGTGCACCCATCAGGAGATCACATAATCGTTGGGGGGTACGATAGGAAGCTTTGCTGGTTCGACCTAGAACTGAGTGACAAACCATATAAAATACTCAGGTCAACTATACGTCTTCATGTGACCACGTGTCTTCCGGCTGATCCGTTTGGCAGGTACCATGCGAGGGCAATCCGATCTCTCCACTTCCATCCTACATATCCGTTGTTTGCCTCGTCATCGGACGACGGGACGATCCAGATTTTTCACGCGAGGATCTACAACGACTTGATGACGGATCCTCTCATCGTTCCGTTGAAGATCCTGAGGGGTCACACTGCGAAGGACGGACTTGGTGTCCTTGAGGTGGAGTGGGTTCGTAGACAGCCGTGGTTGCTGTCAGCTGGAGCGGATGGGAAGGTTTGTCTGTGGTGTAGTTGATTCATCTTGCCATTGTTCCATGACTCATTGAGCTACTGGTCATTGGTATCATTACTTTTTTTTTTCTGACTGAAATATCTGGGATTGAATGGTCGGAAATTATGCCGAAAGGGACAGTTGCCGCCTCACCCCCGCGGAGCGTGGGCGGGAATGAAATGCATGGATTATCCTGATCGAGATTGCGACTCCTTTACCTTGTTCGTCGACAGACGGTCGTTCCCAACTCTCGGTTGGGACGGATGTACGCGGGACTCACGCCTCTGCGTGTCTGGCGGGCACGGAAGCTCCTACGGAAAGCTTATTGTAATGTCACCTCCAAGCGACCTGTCCCCGTTCAAGTGCTGACGCAGGAAATAGTCACAAATTACACAACGCTCGTTTTTAATAAAGTCCCGCGAAGTTTGATTCGGCGTCGTCTTTGCCTCTGACCTCAGGCTCGCACGGTCACGACTGCATATATGCGGCCGGGACACACCGCGGGCCATGTGACTTATTCTATACCCCCCGTTTCGTGTCATAATGTTCCTCTTGACGTTCTACGGCGGCCTCCGAGAAATTAAGACCTTGCTCGAATCTTGTTCCCCCCCGATATCATGCGGTCGACACGCACGGACAGAGCGCGAGACAAGGATCAGCGGAAGGAGGAAGTCAATAATGTCTATCCCCTTTCGTAACTGGACTTCTGGATCGAAAATTATGCGTTGTGACGGGGCAAGAGGGACTAATGTGTTCACGCTAACCCATTGGACCCCTCAATATAAAGGGTCCACTCTCCATCCTCACCTTGGTTTCTCTGTGCCTCGGCCCACCACTCTCCATCCTCACCCTTCTGCCCCTCCCCCCTCAACACTCGAGTAAATATGCCCAACTGGGAATCTCCAGGGGTAGTGTCCAAAACTAGCCGTGAGCCCTTATCCTTGCCCTGCATTCAAGCTCCGACACGCTGACCCCTTGTTCGTGTAGTCGTCTTCTCCCAGATGATGTTTACATTCCTGGGAGCTTACCTCTGGGAACTGTTCACCACTTGTGACTTTGAGTGGTCGTTGATCAGGGGCCGCAGAAAGTTTACCTGGCCGCTAAGTGAGTCGAATCGCCGTTCTCTCCTGTTCTGTGGTTGTGGTCTGACCGTTCCATGTTAGTTTTCTTCTTCCTCACTCGCTACTGCATCCTTTGGGCACTCATCGGATTGTGAGCCAACAAAACCCCGATCTGTCCCCGCGGTCCCCGAGACTAAATGACGCCCAGGATCCTGACCTTTACTTTGGAGAGCAAGATCAACTGTCAGGTACGCACTTCGTTCTGATTAATGACCACACGCAGCTAAAGTGCGATGCACCAGGCGTTGTACACATTCAATTCGGTAAGGCCCTGTCCCATCGGTTTTCCGCCCATGTGGCCAACGTTTTCGTGTAAAGTTGACAGGAAACCTGGCCATCCTCGCCGCGTCGACATCGTTGATGATTCGGACGTTAGTGTTTCCCTCCCCCCTCTAGTCTCGTTATCTGACTCTGAGCGTCTCCGCCGAATAGCATCGCTCTTTGGGAAAGGAAAAAATACGTCATGTTTCCTCTCATCTGTTTGAGCCTCGCCCACTGGGGAATTCTCTGGCGAGGCATGTTCGTCATTGACGCCACCTGGGACACCGGGGCCAAGTCATGCGTCATCGTCAGACTCGATAATAAATTCTTGCAAACAACCTTCTTCTCCAGTAAGGACTTTTTCACAAACGCACAACCAAGGTTCTTTCCTGATGTCACATCCCAGCGATGGCGTTTGATTTCACCATCCTGACGTTAACAACTATCGCACTCTACCGGTTCTCGTATTCTGGCACACGATCCGATCTCTGGACCTTACTCTTCCGTGACGGTCTGGTGTACTTTTTGATGACGTTCTCTTTTAACGCGGTCCCCGCGATTTTGAACGTTCTCCAACTCAACACGGTGATGAACGTGTAAGTCGAGGGTTTCATACATCGCCGACGGAACGTTGAACTGACACCACCGGTAGCATCGCCACCGTCCCCGCGGCCACCGTAGCGTGAGTGTTTCGATTTTCTCGATATCTTCGCCGTTCTGATCACATTAAATCCACAGGTCGATCGCCGCGTGTCGACTTGTGATTCGTCTGCAAGATTTCCGCAATCGAGACGTCTGCATCGCCGAGGATTGTGGCACCGGTGGGTCCAACAAGGCCCGCCCCGAAGGACGTGGGTCGCGGCCGGTCAGTGGACCGATATTCACTCGTCGCTCACCCGCTGGTGTCTCTCAGATAAGGGTGACAACAAGCCATATCGTGATGGAAGACATGTAAGCACCCTTTCTCAAGATCGCGTTTCCCGCGGAGAACGGATGCCAACATTCCCGTCCCAGGGAGAGTCCTACGACAGTTGTTAACGAGAGCTTCACTTGCACTTCGCCTATAAAAAAAAAGGCGACAGGGGACCTAGAGGCAAATTACCAGGACAGCAAGTTTGACTACGAATCGATGATTTCGTTGACACCAGAGAAGAACTCGACCCCACCTGGCGTCTAGGCCCCTGGACCGATCGAAAGCACTTCAAGTCATGGTGGAGAGAGAACGGCCCGGCAAATCCAGGATTGTGCTTTGTGAGCCCCGACTCGCGGTTATAATTTCTAGCGTACTTTGTTTAGTCTTGTTATCATATTGTTTTTTTTTCTCTTCCCTCCGCTGTTGGACATCTAACACATTGCTACCTCACATATGGCCTACCGCGCTATATCTCCATTCGTTCCACAAACTTTTCCGAGGATTCCCTGTCCCTCCCCCTTTTTTTCGACCTCGTGTACAGCCTAGTCGTATCCAAATCCCTTCTCGCCGC
>QFEV01000024.1:0-18116 GCA_003316405.1 Thelephora aurantiotincta
CGTAGGAACGTGGTACGGAATTAGCCCAACCGTACCGTTAGCAGATTCCTTCGCCTCCACAGGATTATCTGCAGTGTATATGTCGATCTCCTTCTGTAGCACGCCGGCTCCAAAGGTCACATATACGTGGGGATATCGTGGTTCTAGCTGTGGACGGTGGTCCAATGGGTCCACTGGAAGATGAAGACTGAAGGGTGAGGATGTACTAGTTGGGAACGAACTACCTTCCCCTGCGGAGTAAAGTGCAGGATGGGGCAGATTATGTGGAATATCCGAGGGAAAAGTGTGTCCCGAGAAGGGAGCATTAGAAGAAAAGGTTGGGAACGAAGTGAATCCCCTCGAAGGGTGTGTCGATTGCCGATAGGTTGGTTGTTGGATGGGGCCGAAATCCTCGGAAGAGCCTGTGGTTGCAAGGTAATCAAATGGCCGAGTGCGGGTGGGTAACCAGGGAGCGGACCGAGCTACATCGGTAGGGTTGAACTCTCCAGGGGGATTCATGTGGTCGAATGGGCCTCTCGTGTCACCCAGGGGAGACGGCGGGATTCCCCTGCCACTGGTACCCGAAGGCGGTCCGGGTGCCGTCATCGTCGTTGAGTTGATGCTGTCGAAGCTCCGGGGATCGTTTTCAATATGCATGGAAGCAGTTTCGCTCCCAGTACTGTTATTTATATCGAGAGGCGGTGCTCTATAGTCCCGCGGAGGAAGCCTTCTGCTGACACCAGGTTCGGGGGCCAAAGGTAGACCGCTCAAGAACGACGAGACTCTAGGAGCAGCTGGACTGTAGTTTCTTAAGCAAGCCTCGTATGCTGTCTTCTCTTCATCGTCGTCTGCCTCCTCTGTGTCCCTTTCGCGTTTCTGGGAAGCAACAGAAGTGATAGAAGCTACGCCGTCATCTTGGGGGTTGCCAGCGGAAGCGGTCCGCGACTGGTGCGGTCTCACTCTGCTCTTTCCCTTGTCCGTGGGGGATAGCTGGTCCCTTAAGCTAACGTAGTCGTGAGAAGAGGTGTTATCGGGGAGATCTATGGAAATACTCCGCAGTCGATTGAGATCGACGATGATATCACCTGGAGGCCAGAGTGCGAGTAGGGAACGACATCAGGCGCGGGAGCGGGGAAGTCGCGGAGAGTTACAAGTTACTAGTTACCTCCGATGGAAACACCCGCGGTGCCGTATCCGCCGGCCTTGACGGAGGGTGATAGGTGATGCTTATTGCAGAAAAGGATGATTCTAGCGCGGACCAGTCAACGCGGGAGACTCGCGTACGGTAACGAGGAGATACCGCTCACTTGCTGACATCGGACGCGTCCTCTGGAAGAACCAACGCGATGGCTTCTGTTTTGATGGCGCTGTTGAAAATCTTGGATTGATCCGCGAACCTGCAGGCGTAGGATTGGTATATGGGTTGATGATCTCAGCGAAGGAGAAGCCACACGTCTGCTCATCTCTAAAATAGAGTCGGCCTTTGAGAGTGTCCCTGAGAGCTCGAAGCTGGGGCATCCGCTGGCCGAGGGGAGGGGCCCCGGGGGTGGTCATGGAGAGTGGTGAGGAACTGAGGGAGGGGCGCGAGGCTCGAAATTGCTTGGCCCACCTATTTATCAAGTCCCATTCTGCGCTATCCGCCGTGACCCGGCCGCCTGCTTGCGTTCTTTGTTTATGTCTTACGGTAGGTTTACGAGAGTTGACAGAGCCGTCCCAGAGTTTTATCCAGCCAGCGGTGACACGGGCGACCAGGAGAAACTAAGCCCCATTCGGGCAAACCCGGGTAGGGCAGCGATCGTCAGAAAAAAACCTTTATCAGATAAGATTTCTCCGACTCCGTGCTGGGTGTGGCTCTTCCCACCTTCCTTTTCATCCCCCAACTTCCCTGGCTTAGTCTACCATGTCAGTCACGAACCGTCCCAAAACGCAAGCTTACATGCAGAAGGCTAAAGGACTTCCCGGCGTATATTGTGTCGCGTTGAACAGACCGGATGCGAAGAACGCGCTTTCGAGGCAGCTTTTAAAGGACCTCCGCGAAGCTGTTGCCTTCGCCGCCTCCAACCGTTCGTACGTCACTTGCGCTGTATACCCATTACCACCCACCCACCGGTCCCTCCTCCCTTTGGTATGTCTCAGCACCCGAGTCCTGATCATCCATTCGTCTACCCCCGGGTCGTTCTGCGCCGGCGCAGATCTGAAGGAGAGGCGGGGAATGTCTGACGAAGAGGTCGTGCAGTTCCTTGACGATCTGGCAAGTCTGTTCGACCGGATAGCCAAACTTGCCATGCCAACCATAGCAGCGATCGACGGACCAGCCCTCGGTGGTGGGCTCGAACTCGCTCTCGCGTGTGACATACGGATCTCAGCCCACGATGTCGACAAGATCGCCCTGCCCGAGTGTCGTGTCGGAATAATCCCCGGTGCCGGGGGTACCCAGAGGCTGCCAAGATTAATTGGGCCGTCCAGAGCAAAAGAACTTATCTTCACGGGCAGGTCGCTGAATGCCCAGCAGGCCCTAGATTGGGGTACGCGATGCGTTCGCGTCGTCTAAACCGACGAACTTACTAGTGGAGTTGGCTTTTGTTTGACGGTACATGCAGGCGTCGTAGACCATATCGCGGACCCTGGTACCTCCGCCTTGGATAGGGCGTATACGTTGGCGAGAGAGATGCAAGGATCCGGTAAGTCCGGACGGTCTGCGTTTCTGAGATGGGATGCTGACATCTCTACCCTCAAATAGCTCCACTCGCCCTCGTTGCAGCGAAAGAGGCCATCATAAAAGGTCTCGCGGAGGAGACGGTCGAAGAAGGGCTCATCCATGAACGCAGTTGTTACCAGAGGTTGCTTGGGACGCGCGATCGGATGGAGGCTTTGGAAGCGTTTCATCAGAGGAGAAAACCAGTGTTCAAAGGTGAATAGGATATCCCCGCAGGTGATTCGGACTCGTCTGTGCCCAGTGCCTATGCCTCGTAGCACAAGCCGAGCGGACATCATACCAAAACACATACACGTAGCTGCCTTGTCATACAAAATTCTACTCATGTGCAGGACCACCAATATCATTTGGGTAAATTACAACCGTCCAAACGTTGACAATAACTGTCGTTCCCGGATAACTTAGATCCACTCGAAAGGTCATTGCCATGCGATGCGGGAGCGATATCCGTAATCCCGATCAGAATTCACCCGAATTCTAGCCCAGACGTCAGTTATTGTACTAACGAATTGGTCGTATATTCGACGTAAGTTGGTGCTGCACGGCCGAATCCGAAGTCGTTCGCCTGACTTGTACGCATTTAAGGCGCGCGGCGCCGTCATTCGATCTGCCAGCCAGGAATTTGGACAATTTTGCGCGAGTCCCCCTCGATCTGAAACAATTTTTGGAATCCACTTTGAGATCTGCTGTGAGTCTTTTTCGACTACTGGGACTAACAGACTCACTTTTGTGCGAGGACGTTAATTTTACGGTCGACCAGTTGCGATTTCCCACAATGTCGCTCCGAGCCCGGGCCTGTCATTGAGTCTGGACTTGGGGCGATCGTCCCGCGCCTCGCCAAACCCAAAGCTGTGCCAGTAGGCAGAGAGACTCTTTCTTGCTCGACCAGACCCCCGCATCAGAGTCACCTTGACAAGTGAAAATGCTGTGAAAGTGAGGCAGGGGGCAAGAGCCAATATGAATCTCCCTCTCGTCAGTCAGGCTCCACAGCTTGGCTTGGCCTCCGGTCTTGACTCCTTCCCTTGTCCCCTCACGTAATCACCGTGGTCTGCCTCCCCGACCCCCGCGACATGAGGGTGACTATGAGGTTCGAGATGCCGGTGTTGGTCTTGTCGCTCTTGGCGATGCGGACTTGGCGAATAGCAGCAGAGACGGCGTCGTGTCAGAGTGGGTGGGAGTGGGTGCGTGCCGTCTCCTTTCTGTTGACCCACTCCGGACCAACCCAGGTCACTTCGAACGACATCAGATGAACAATACCGCAGGGGAGAACCCTTGCCGGATTGTAGAGAGCCTTGATACTTGGTGTCTTGGTACCCGTAGGTGTTCTGCTACCGCGAGATCTGCGTCGAAATCGTGATCTACCATCTCCCCCAGCGTACCATTTACTAACTCCTCCATGAATCCACAGGACTCACCATCCCAGAGCTTCGCAACGGGACCGTATATGCCCCGCCGAATGACACCAACAGCCAGTCGGCGATATGTGATTGCAACACCCCCATGTACACGTACGTACAACGTGGTGTCTTCAATTCCAATGGGGGGCTTACCCGGAACTCCGAACTAGATTGTTTTCCGCGTGCGCGGCATGCCAAGGCGCTGGTTGGGTAAAGTGGAGCGAATGGTCGGCGGTTTGTGGTGTTGCGCACGTTGGGAAGTGAGCACTCATTTGTCTGTCTGCCAACCGTTGCTAATTGTTGACTCGTCATCGCAGGCGACCAGATGACTATCTCGTCACGACGCCCATACCTCATTGGGCGTTCATGAACGTCACGGTAAGTGTGAAGGTCAACGCAGTATGTCAGTGATATCACGTTATCGCACAGGTGAACGACACGTTCGTCCCCGAGACGGCAGAGTTGTTGGGAGGCAAGAGTTTCGGATGGTTGGATTCGAGATCATCATTCACCCTTGACACCAGATCTTCCTGAACAGCCCGTGGATGGTCCCACGACGACATTTACGCCTACCGGCTCGAGTACACTGCTTCGGGTTAGCCCTACCAGTAGTTCATGTGAGTTTCACTGTGGTTGCGTGATGCTCGCCAGATCTTCACGTGTAAATCCAGCGTCGTCATCAGATCCGCCCTCAGTTACGAGCGCGGATGTTCCAAAATTGAAAGGCCCAGTTGGCGCAATCGCCGGTGGTGAGTCCAGTTCCACTGGCCTCCCGCCCATTTTCATCTGTTTGCGTTACACATGTTCGTTAGGTGCGATTAGTGGTCTTGCCGTGTTGTGCCTCATAGGACTTGGGTTATTCCTCATTTGCACACGACAGGGTCTCAAAATACCCAGAATACGTAAAGCTTCCGGACCGACGTCTCTTTACGACCCGCAAGAAGGGAGACCTGATCTGGCTATGGAGGAAGCTACTGCCGTGAGGCGTCCGCTTTTATATGTATGCAGCTCCTGCGCTTTCCCTTTATAATGCTCCTAACGAGAATTGACTGGTTTCACAGGATCCTACGAATCCCGCTACGTTCTCTCAAGTGCATGCAGAATTAGAGAAACCCTTGCACCCTGGTGGCGGAATGCAGGGACCCATGGGATACTACGATCCGTACAATCCTCCGCAACCGCAACGCTCATCAAGTGCTAATTATTATCGGCATGATGGGACCCCTCAGGGGTACTAGCCTTTCCGTCACATTCACGTTCATCCCACATCACTCTCCACGGAAGACATAGGATCTGTTCAGCACGGCTACCCGTGCGACCATCCCCATCCATCCCCTACGACACGACGAATCCTTTGACGCGTTCTTCCGTGACCGTAATATATTTCTTTTCTGTCTCCCTTACCGGTGGACGATGTTCAGGTGTTGTATCAGTATACCACCTCGCCCAGAGTGCTCTTGGAAATAATTTATTTTCTCGGTTCCAGCCATTTACAGACAGATGTTGAATAATATTCAAGGTTCCACTACTGGGAAGCTGCGTCGGTACTGGTCCCGTCCCCTCCAAGGATCCACGGGCGTCATTACTGAATGGGTGGGTTGCTTCGATCGTCCGCGGGATCTGGTGACGTCGATACCAGGTGGGGTCGATCGCTGCCACTGAGTTCTGAAATCTGAGATCCATGTGGGGCCTGCTGGGTAGCCCATGGTGGTTCCCCCCCCCTATAGACTCTAGGGAAGATATATAAATGTTTCGTGGGCCGTCGCGGCACTTCAAGACACTCTACTCCTCCCCCGTTATTCACACACGAAAACCCTCACCCACGACATAAATCCAAAACGACCTCAAAAAGATAGCTCTCGTCCAAGGATGATATTTCACAGACCTTCTTCCGCACTTACCCATCAATGCTCTACCCCTACTCTGGCAGAATCCGGGGAAACGGATTCCCCCAGTTTGTCGAACGATGGGGCCATCAACCTTACCCAGACCTTATCACGGCCGCCGATCTGTGGGGGGTTGAGCGAGTCTGAGAGGAGTTTAGCTATTTCCTTCGACGCCCCGGACTCTCAGAGTTGCACGACACCCGCAGATAGAGGTGAGGTCGAATGTTGCTCCTGCCCTCGGGAACTCTGTCTCACGTTCTCCGCAATTGCAGATGACGAAAGCTGCTTCGCCGACGACGAGCAAGACGGCAGGGGCGCCTACCCACACCTCCGAGCGCGTAAACAACGAAAAGGCTTGCCAGTCGCCGATAGAGAAAGGACGGGAGAAATCAGAGCATGGTCTCAAGGTGTTACGCAAGCTACGAGGTGGTATTCTAGATCATCCAGAAGCTCTGAACCCCCATCAAGTCCCCCTCCTATTACGCTGTTTGTGTTCAGAAGGGTGGCGAGCGGGACTGGATAGGATATGGACGGAATTGCATGCATACAGTATACGCGTTACAACCAACGGGAGAAGGTGAACACAATGAATGAAGCAGATGGCAACCTCGAACTCTTCATCTCAAAGCGGAACACTCCCTACCTTCTCCCCACCAGAAACGACGCCACTCCCAACGTGAAGCCCGTAATACATTTTCAAGCGTTCAATATAAACATCCCCAAGCGCAGCCATCGGAGTCAAAACCCCAGCGCCTCCCACCTGTTTGTATGGCAGATTGTTTAAGTCGAGGGCGAGCGCGAGAGCGGCTTCGGTGATCATCCGAGCGGTTCCGAAGTAACCAGGTTCACCCTCAGCCCTGACGACCGTCTTGATCTTGGATGAGCCGCATTGCGAGATGTTCGTAACTTTGAAGAAACCGTCCCTAAAATATACGATGCGTGATCAAGGTGTTGTTTCAAGAAAAAGGGGGAAATTGTATACGGGGCGGGTCCGGTACCTGGCTGCGGTAGGATACGTTTAAGAACCCAGCGCGTCTCCATAGGAAGTTAGAACAGGCGCAGCAGCTCGGTAACTAGGGAAGACTCACGGGCGGGAATATGATACCAGCGACGAACGCCGAAAACGCAAGTAAATACAGCACCACCTGGTAATGTGCAAGACTGGCAACGATCTCGGTATACGTGAACTTATCGCCGTAAACTTTCTCCGGATGTTGGCTTTGGGATCGCTTGAAGAGTGAGCAAGTATGTTGTACCACGAGCCGGTTTATCTTTGCCATGGGAGAGATTGCGCCGTACCAGATCTGGCCGTCGACCGGCACGGTGTAGATCAATTTCATGGGGGTGGTCGGGGCACCCTTGGCTGAGGCAGAGTGAGTGGAGAGTTGGACAAATAATAGAATTGGGGGAGGATACACCTACGTTCGCGATAAGAATAGTCCTTCATTGCTTCTATGGTAACTTTCGTTGGAACGTCCTCGAAGCTGGAAATAACTGAAGCGAGCGTTCCGCCAGAAAGGCCACCCTTGACCTGGTATAGAGAAATGGAATCCTCGATGTGCACAGATGGCCCGAGAACGGATTTCGCTGTCTTGTTGGCCAGGTAGACGACAATGTCCGCAGGGACGGAGTCGAAGCCAGAAGCCGGAATTAGAATCGTGTCGTTCTTGTGAGCTTGATAGTCGTATCTTTTTGTTGTTTAATTTCGTATTTTTGGGGTGAGTTATATTTGAAAGAGGAACGTAAAAAGGACGGAACCTTTTACGAACTTTTGAATGATGGATCTGATGAAATGAGGCTCTCCAGCCAGATCGACGTAGTGGACTCCGTTGACTGCGCAGGCTCTACCGAAACGTAAGCACTCGTCCATGGAATTACGGGAAAAAAATGTGTGCACCGGACTACATTGTCAGCATACTTCCAGAAGGGTCCAACAGTATTGATCACGACTTTGGTCTGAGTGACAGCGGTTTCAACCGCAGTGTAGTCACCGACGTCTACGACAATAACCCCCACTTCACGACCAAGGCCGAGATCTTTCTTGACCTCCTCCAACTTCTTTTGTGACCGGCCGGCGATGGCGAACGTGAAAGCGGTCGGACCAGAACGTTGCGGGTGAGAGTTAAGATACTCGGCTATGTATTTTCCGGTGAAGCCTGGCATAGTTGTCCACTTATTCAGTAACCCGCGCCATTGTAACATCAGTTGCTTTGCGTACCAGTTGCGCCGAGAGTGAGGATGTCGTAGGGCATTGTTGGAGGGAGGGGTTTGGAGGAGAGGAAGGTTGATGCGCCTGGTTGATCAGGTCAGCCAGGCGGAGGTGGCGCGATCAACTCGTGCTCCGGCTCTGCTGAGAACATTCTAATCCACACTTAATCTTCTAGATGGGTGATTTCGTTGCGAGAGCGGGGCGGACAGGGAGTTCGACGCGGCCAGTTGTGGGAGACGCGTCGTCCATGTCATTGAAACAGGTGGTGGGGGGCGAAGGATAATAGAGGGAAAGTGGGGGTGGGTTGATTGGAAGTCACACCCATTGTCAAGTGTGGAACAAAGTCCGCGTCAGAAGAGCTGGGGCAGTTCATGGGAAGATGACGGTCTCGGTGCTGTCACTATCAACCTGAAACGCCGGGGGTGAGAGCACCCTGTGAAGCGACGACACAGAAGCACGGCACATCCACCTACAGGCACAGATTTTGGCTTGGAACCCATCAGCTCTGTGATGAAGAACCGTAGTACGAACGTGCTAAACCGGGCTGGCGCTGGTGGAGGGTTAATCCCTTGGCGATCGAAAATGGAGATGCACCAAACGCTCACTTGCAACTACCAGTGGGATTCTAAAGTTACAAGGGTGTGTATCTAGGGGGGGTGAGAACGTGTAAGCCCAGCCCGGACCGAACGTCCGTCTATGCCTATGTCCCTAATGGTACATGATTCCCCTTTTTGATAACGAAGTCTCTTTCTCTCGTTTTTTGTTTATGATTAGTTAAGGAAATCGGTAGGAAGGTATATATACCAAACAATTGTACCTAGTCTACCAAGAAACGAACAGAGTTCGTGCCCCTTTCTATCGCTCGAGTTCCTCTCTATCTCTCTCACCAGTGTTCGACGTCTCACGCGCGACGAATTGATCGGCCGAAACCGATCTAATTCTAAGCGCTAGGGTCGCCGTCTCACAGAACGCTATTGGGCGTTTCACAGTGATGCAGCCTCCACGGTAAAAACGGTAGCGACTGAAACTTACTCATCCAAATTCACTTCACGTATTCTTAGTCTGACTGAATTTTTCAGTTCAATTCAGTAAAAAACCGAACTCGCGGTTTAAGTCAACCCCGACTAATTTCAGTCGCTATGGTTTTTACGGTGTTCAAGGCAAGGGATGTCATCACACACTCAGTCTGCTCCCCAAATGTGCATTAATTAAAAACGCCGTCGGTAAATGTGGAACGTGAACAATGATATCCAAAGCACGTTCGTAAACCGACAAGGACACACGCTGTCCGCATGAACATTTCCACTAATGGAAAGTTTCCCATGAGTTGCAGGGCAAGAGTCGGAAACGAATAACGTACCAGCGCGTCATGTTTTTTGTCGAGCGGAGTCTGTAAAGAATTTGCAACCTGAACTGAATGAACGAAAACGCATCGATGCAGGAGGAGGGGTTACCGGGGTGGCTGGGCTCAAGCGGGCCGGGTGTGTTGGTTCATGGCTTGGGATGGACTTGAGTGGATGGGGTAGTCACCGCAAGAGCGAAGCTATCTAGACGATTCAAAATTTCCGCCGAAGACCAAACCAACTCATAACGGCTGTCAGAGGGTGATGGATGGTTATGTACATGCCAGACACCCCCCGGATCTTATCGCCATCAAATAAAATGGTTGGGGAAGAAAAAAGGGGGCCAAGACACATCCTCGTAAACGGTGATAGCTGCCGGCTTGGCCATAATGGATTTGAAGTTCATGTCTCTGTCACCGCCGACGGAGTTGCCCCAGCATTACCGCCGACAGAGTTGTCCCAGCATCACAGTCAACACGTGTCGTGGCAACAAATTTTCCGGGGAAAGTGCGGACAGGCCAGAGGCGGTGACATATATCTACCCTTCTGCGGAAGATACACTCGTGGAGGACTATGGCTGCGGCGCAGAAGGGTACGGACTAACTGAAGGGTGCTGTATGCGCGACCGGATCCGCACCGTTCGCGAGGGGTCGCGGAGGGGTATGGAAGAATGGATTTTGTCGTGGGAAAAGTTTGATGATGAATGAGTCGCCTACTGCGCTGTAGAATGGAGGGGAGCCGCCTACCCATGCTACTTCGATCGATCACTCGAGTCTCCTCCGCGCTCGGACTCACACCATTCATTCGAGGAGGTCCACTAACAGAGGTGGGGAACTTGACCACATGACCCGCTGCCCGGATTGCCTATAAAAGCTGGGAGGTGTGCTACCCAAGCCCCTCATCGACACCTTCAGTCGTTCTCAGCCAAAGTAGCCTTCTCAGCTCTCTCAACTCCCTCATCTCTCTTCATTATCATGCGTTTCTTCACCATCTTCACTGTCCTCGCTGCCGGTGCTATGGCTGTTGCCAGTGTTGTCCCCGACATCGTCGCGAAGAGATCTGTCACCGACGTCCAGAACGCCTTCAGCGACCTCAGCAACAAGTGCGACACTATCCTCCCCAAGTTTGATGGTTGTTACGATGACACCTGCTCCGATGCTGTTGTCGTCGAGCTCTCCGCTGCCATTGATGCTTGCACCTCCGTCATTGGTGGTCTTACTGGCGGTATCGGTACCCCCGCCCTCGCTGGCGTCGTCGCCAACGTTGTTACTGTAAGTGTTGACGAGCACCCCAGGGTTCATTCCACTCACACACTGTCCCAGAAAATATCTGTCGCTCTCGACAACCACAAGACCAGTTGCGGCAGCGGGTGCCCCGACTTGCTCAATATCTATGCCAAGGTCGACCTCTCCCTCTCTCTTTGCTTGCAAGCGGCCTTCAACATTTGCATCGGTTTGGTCGTCCTCGTCAGCGCACTGTAAGCCCTCATGTTCTCATCCCCCAGTTCTCACGCTGATCCCTTTTGCAGACTCGTCAGTTTGGTGGTCCTCTTGGAGGGTATCGCCCTCAACTTGGTCCTCAAGGTCTGCTTGTTGATTTGAATATGATCCTCGCTCAAAGCCTGTACACGTGAGAGTTGGAAAGAAGGTTCATCGGCTTTAGTCTTCGTAACATGTAAAAGTCTATACGAATGCGATTTCCTTGAAATTTCCTGTGTCGGACTTCTCTCTTCAAGTCGCCATGATGGTTATCGAAATCGTCGGCACACTCTGGTTCAATCCCATCGGTTGCAAGTCTAGAGCGCCTTATATGAGCGTAAACGATTCGTGGAGCCAGATATTGACGTCGCCGAGACGGCCGGATACCACGTCTTTCAATCCTGAAGTCAGATCCTTTCAACCTCCACTCTGCTTAGCCGAGCATTCGTCTTCGGATTGACATGCACTCCATATGATACTAAGCGATGCTCCGCGCGGCGTGACAAATCTCCCTTGATCCTTGCTATCCCCCCCATCGACGATACGTGCGGGGGTGTCATACGTGTCGTTAGTTCCCCGTGGGACCAACGTAAATATTTGATTGTCCGATGGTGACAAAAGATATGTAAGACGTTTCCTCTCAAATGAGGTGAGAGAGGAAATGAGTTGAGCCGAAGCACACTTGCCCATCACAACTCAGGAGGAATGTTTCCATCAGACGCCAAACGTAGCGAGCAGTGAGCGAACTTTTGGGAGAAGAATGAGGCAAACGAAGAGGCGGGCGGAGGGTGTATGCAGATAAATCCATTCGTTGTGTGGAATGTCAACTTGCAGTAAATTAGGTGATTGAGCGTCCGCCGTCAATAACCAGCCAGCAACCACGCGTATCAAATACCGCAACGCCCGCTTTAATTACCGTTGGTTGGATTTGGTGACTTGACGTAAAACACGCCTGCCATCCTGGACGGTTAAATCCCGTTCGGATCAACTGTCGGAGGGAGGACGAGCAACCGTGGGAGAGTTTCGCATCCAGTTGAAGTCATTGCCGCCAACCCGTCATAGGGAACGCGGATCCCGGCCCGGGCCTTCCCCAGCTCGTTCGAGAGAACATCTGGATCCCAACCCGTCCGGTATTTAGCTAGCTTACTCCTGCTCCTTTCTCCGCACTGCGATATCTCTTCGCCGACCGAACACTCACTGACACCAAACGCGCCCAAACACGCTCAACTATGTCCCAGACTCGACCGATCTTGTCGGTCAATGCGGGCTCTTCCTCGATCAAACTGTCCCTCTACTCCGCTTCCTTCGCTTCTACGCCGGTTCTGCTCGTGAAATCTTCCGTGTCCGGCCTCACTTCGCCTCCCGCCAAATTCTCTTATTCGAACGACGCGAATAGGGTGCACAATGTTGAGAACAGGGAGTGTGTGGAGGTTACCGACCAGAGCTCTGCTCTCGAACTGTTCTTGGAGCACCTTGGACGGGACGAGAGTTTGAAGGAACATAGAACGGGGGACATCCAGTTGGTAGTTCATAGGATTGTGCATGGAGGGTTGTTCCGCGATTCAGTTGTGTTGAGCGAGGAGACGATTTCTGAGATCGAACATCTGACGGATCTGGCGCCACTGTATCGACAAATTTCATCGACCTCCGCTTGCAGAAGGCTAACTCATTTTTTTTTGTAGGCACAATGCGGCTGCACTGGCGTTAGTCAAGCTGACTACGCATCGGCTGCCGGAGATCGTCAATATTGCCTACTTTGACACGACGTTCCATACAAAGAGCATGCCCCCTCATGTCTACACATATCCGCTCGACCCGGAAATGGCGCAAAAGAAGATGATTAGAAAGTATGGGTTCCACGGGATCAGTTATTCGTTTGTCCTGGGGGAGGCGGCAGCGTTCCTTCAAAAAGTGCGTTCTTCTTCCGTTTCCCTTTCGTTCCTCTGCTAACTGCAGATGCCACCCGTGATGTCTTCATACGTCTGTGACGATAGTCCGTAGAGGAGACGTCGCTGATTTCCTTACATCTCGGGTCCGGTGCCTCCGCTGCGGCAATACAAGATGGGAGATCTATCGACACGAGCATGGGTCTTACGCCTCTCGAGGGACTTCCTGGAGCCACGCGTTCCGGGTCCATAGACCCCTCTTTGGTTTTCCACTACACCTCTGATGCGTCATCCCTTGCACGATCGTCCACGAAAGAGCTTCACATCTCCAACGCTGAGGAAATTTTGAACAAACAAGCTGGATGGTATTCCATGATTGGAACCACAGATTTTGGGAAGGTCGTACAGGGAATGCACGGTGGAGACGAGAAGATGAAGTTGGTGTTTGACCTGTTCGTGGATCGGATCGTGGGATATGTTGGCAATTACTTTGTCAAGCTTGGAGGCAAGGTCGACGCTTTGACGTTCTCTGGGGGGATCGGAGAGAAGAGCGAAGATCTGAGGAAGGCTGTGGTTGAGAAGGTGGCTTGTTTGGGGTTCAAGCTGGACGGTGCCCCGGAGAGCACGGATAACGATGGAACTGTGACGAGGTTGGGACCGAGAGTTTTGCTCATAAAGACGAACGAAGAGGTACGTGGCGTTTTGGCTTTTCACAAGGTCTCGCTCACAGTTTTCCTTCAGTTCGAGATGGCACGGGAGTGTTGCAGGGATAAAAGATTCTGGGAGTGAAGGTAAATATGTAATGACACCTCCGGACTTCGTTTCGTATCACTTCGCCCCCCTAATTTCCCGTGTTCGCACCACCACTCTGGGTTCCTTTCTGCAAGAGAGCGGATGCGTCCGCCGCTTACCGACGCTTCATGTAACTCCGATATGGCAGGCAGGGGCTTCCACTTCCAAACGAGCAGACGACGCCCACCGCCTCATCCTGGAGTATTTCGACGTGATATACGACTCGCCATCTCACATATACCACTCCGCCCTCCCATTTTCGCCTTCCATATCTTGGCTCCGCGAGTGTTACAAAGCAGAGTTCGTCGAGGTCAAGGTGGTCACGGGACTCCCAAGCGATTGGGACGCATGTTCCAGGACTATTTTCTTTCAAGATCGACCATCAGCCCTTGCGTATAGGGGAGACATCATCGCGGTCGGGTTTAGATCCAACGACATAGTGATCCTCGATGCCATCACCGGAAGTAGCAAATGCGTCCTTTCCGGTCACAAAGACTTGGTTTCGTCCCTCACGTTTTCTCTGGACGGGTCATTGCTCGTTTCCGGAAGTAAAGACACAACTGTCAAGCTCTGGGACGTGCAGACTGGTGGGGCTATCGAGGCCTTCAGCGGTCACAGCTCTGTTATTTCGTCTGTTTCCATCTCACCGGACCGTACCGTGATCGCTTCGGGAACTCGGGTTGGAACGATTTACCTGTGGGACGTTCGGACCGGCAAACACGTCCAGAGTGCATATAACCACACTTCTGAAGTAACAGCAATCAGCTTTTCGCCAGCCGACTCTCGACGCTTTCTATCTTCATCCACAGACAGCACTGTGCGGCAATGGGACGTGGGGGGTTATGAGATTGGAACCCCGCACCGCGAACCGGTCCTGGTGGTTCACGTCGCTTACTCATCGGACGAAACTCGATTCATATCGTGCGGAGGGGTAGTTGCTACCGTTCGAGACTCCGATTCTGGCGCGACGGTGGCTCAACTTCACATGGGGAAGAGGTTATTCCGATACGGTTGTTTCTCGCCTAACGGAAGATTCGTTACTTGCGCTGTCAAAGATGCTGTGTGCGTTTGGGATATCTCCTTTTCGCACCCTCGCCTGGTTGGGAACTTCATTGGACACACCGAAGACGTCATCTCCATCATTTCCACCTCCTCCCTCATCTCCAGGTCCCAGGACCGATCTGTGAAGTTCTAGCAAATCGACACCCCTTCGATAGACTCGATTGCGACTGACGACAAGCCTGCACTAGTGACTTCTGAAGCGATCGAGTCCGTCAACTTGTTCGTCAAGGATGGAGTCGCCGTCTCGAGCGATTCATCTGGAGTTGTGAAGACGTGGGATATCGCGACGGGTCGGTGTAACTCGTCTTTCACAACTCCGGTCAAAGGACCCCGGGATACATACCTGGCGGACGGGAAGTTGGTCATCGTGTGGTGGGGAGGGGCGTCTGGTGAAACATGGAAATATGGAAATATCATCTCTGGGATGTGAGAAACAACCAACTCCTCCGGGAGGTGGGCCGGTCATACCGTCTACCCTTGGACTTGAAGGTATCGGAAGACGGATCCAAGTTATTCGTCCTATACGATCGGACCACATTCGCCCAAGTCTGGGATACTCAGACAGGAAAGGAGGCTGGGAGAGGTGAGGCCAAGTCATGGCAGTATGTGCTCAGGGGTCCTCTCGCCGTGCATGGTTCCAAAGTATGGCTCGCACGCTCAAACGAGGGCTGGGACTTCAGTGACCCTAGAAAACCCGATCCCTTACCGAGAGAGCCGAAAGATCTGTTTCGTTTGGATTTTGTCGACCAGCCTACGTTGAATGGTATCCGACCAGGCTGGATCCGGGACACCTTGACCGGAGAATTGGTTTTCCGCCTCCCAAAGAGATTCATGAAACGTTCCACGAAAACCTATTGGGACGGTCGGTGTTTAATCGTTGGCTCCCCTTCTGGAGAAGTAGTGATCATGGATTTCAATCACTTGTGCTCTTGATCTTGACCATTTACCTCCCACTGGGTGTAGAGGTAGTACCTTAAACGTGTTCTTGAACGGCGTCCGGATGTCGTACGTAGGTATCGGCACGGAAATAGCGGTCCTAGCAACCCGAAAGATGCAAATAAATATACCACAAATGGATCCATACAATAAGTAGTGGGACTATGCCGTGTTCTTCCTTCCTCGAGGGATGATTCCTGAAACGATCCTTCCCCATTCATATGCAAGCCGTCTAGATTCAAGTTCAGTCAAGATGGATGATTCAATACTCATCCCGACCGTGTCCTTTGCGCTATCGAAGACTATCTCAATCATCACATCGTCCTGCGCGAAGCAGGTTAACAGTTTACCTCGTCATCCGAAGGAAAGAAAATACCTGGATCTCAGGGACACAGAAAGCTCCCTTCCATCGGTTACTATCCTCGTTGACAGAATCCAAGACATCATATGACAGCTGACGATGGATTAGTTGTAAATCATCTCGTGAGGCTCGAGTGTACCTTGACGGGCTTGAATACATGGCTCCCCCTGACACTGCCGTTAGGCCCGGACCCAATAGGCAAGACATTCACGTATACGTTGCACAGAGGCTTCCCTTCCAGCCCAGCCCATCTGCTGACATCCCTAAGTTGGGATTGTTCTAGCGTTCCCGACCGCCTCCGAAGGCCCTTCATCAATTCCTTTGCAACCTCAAGGATGGGGCGATGCGTATTTGTGATCCTCATCGGAAGGAGGTTGAGGCACGGCACAGCAAGGTTATCGGCAAATCGACCCGAGTGCCAGATTCCGAACGTGGCCTCTGATGCCGAACACTCGAGGGAGTGAACGCGCGCCCAAGCAGCAAGGAGAATTGCCTGGAGAGTCAAATCAGACACCCTGGCTATCTTCTTCAGCTCCTTCACTGAGAATACGACACCACGGAAGAAGTGGTGGGACCGTGTCTTCTTTTGGGATGACGATGAATCGACAAAGAAACTTGGCTGCCAACCCGGGGGAAAGACCTCGCGCCAATAACTCTCTTGAAAATGCCTCTTGGAAGGTGTTGGTAATAGCGACCTAATGTGATGACCAAGGTTTGCTTCGCACTGAAAATCCCGTCCAAGATAGATCGCCTCTAAGTGCCTCATGAGGAAGGGGAGGCTTCCTGCATCTGTTAAGGTAGAATTAGCTCGCCGTAGGGTGGCTGAGAGGGTGGGGGCTCACCATATTGGAAGTGGTGGAAGTTAAATAGGAGGTAGGTATCGCGCCTACCCTCTAACACCGTCAAGCGGGCATGCACACCTGGGGTGGTGGCAGGATACTTCACGGACATCCTGGCCTCTGCGGCCAACTCCTCCTCTTCGCTACGTAAACGAGGAAGCCTTCGACAGGCTAACCGTTTCGTATTCCCAGGCAACGCGTCAAGGACGCAGAGGGCGAGCGGATGTTCCGAGTTTCTCTTGAACGATGGAACAGGACAGAATGTCGACCGGAGGATAGGATGAAACCTTAGTAGTGCATCCCAGGATTTTTCCAGGCGCTGAATCACGACCCCTCCACGAACTCGTTGGATGACCGCATGTTGATAACGGGATCCCCCACTATTCTGCCATGCCCCGATCATCCACCCCATCCCCGGAGAAACTGGGTAAATCGCCTCAATGTATTGCCGCAAGTGACGCGGCATGGTGGTCCGGATGACATCTGCAAGGGGTGACGGGATTTCCACGTGCGTGGATGGGAGAGAGGCAGTGGCATCCACTCCAGACGATTCCCCAGCATTCTCCGCGCGAATCTTCACCATGAGTTCCTGAACGTTCGCGCTCTGAATAATGGTGACAGGGGAGACGAAGATCCCTTGTCTACGGGCGAGGGATGCGACCTGCATGGCGGTGATGGAGTCAACTCCCATAGAGGCAAGGGAAGTAACACCGTAAATGAGTTTTTCAGGGATTTTGGAGAATCGTGAAAGGAGACCACGAATGGTCGCTGTGGTACTATCTTCTATCCACTCTGATTCTTCGCGTGTAGGATCATCGCTAGCCCCAGGTTCCGGCATATGAATCTCCGTGGTCAAAAAGTCGGCAGGTATGACTCGGTCTCCAGGTCGGTTCACAATTTGCTTGATAACTTCGTCATACATCGTGAGGATGTTTTCGAGGCCGGAAGCATCCATGACAGCTGCAGAACAAGAGGAGTGGACGACCCACGAATCGGAATCTTGGTGAATCTCAATGTTGATGGCATACTAGAACAAGTTCAGTCAGGGATGAGCACCAATGACACGATGCGGGCTGACCTGTGACTTCGACTCCTTTTCATCCGGGCGCGATGCCAAAGTCCATAATGGGTTCTGCTCAACTTCCTCCTGGGCGTTTGGTTGAAACAGGAACAGGGTATCACACAACGAAGTCGTGTTCAGGGCCCGGTGGATCGAGCGTAGGGAAGCGTGG
>QFEV01000029.1:0-12330 GCA_003316405.1 Thelephora aurantiotincta
CCGACCTTGGTTATGCCGACAAGGAATGGGATACTTGGTACAAGGGTTTGAGTGGATGATTGTCCCTCCTCCGCTTGGGATCTTTCTGCTATTGGCGGGAGCAAATAAACCACAAACTATCTGGATTCTCTCATTTGCTTACGTACCACCTATTCCCGACGGTATCTTCGGTGTGACGGTTTTTAGCGTCGCGACAATTTGCTCTCCTTTCACATTGGATGTAGTACCCATACTTATGTCAAGGACGCATGGCCGGACATTACTTTGCAAGTTCTTGGTTTTTACTTTCGAACTTGAATTTTGAATTGGGAAAAGTCTCGCCTGGCTTCACTACGGCAAGTCCAATGAACATCCACATTGTACGCCGATTGCAACGATAAGCTTGTTCATAGACATTCATGCTGAAACACGGTGGCTCAGCCAGGCATTCACCTCGCTGATTTCCGTCAGGTCTTTGCTTGAAATTTCAATGTACGTGGACGATTTGAACAGGACGCCCCAGGTTCTGATCAGCTCTGCCCATTCGTCTGTCGAGGGATGGTCGACGGACGACGGTGCGGCTTCTCGACAGAAACAGCCTTCCATCTGTTGTGTCGTCGGCGTTCCGGCGACGTACAGATTCTTGTCTCGCTCCGGCAGGTTCAGAACCCCCCCAGGCTTTTTGAATGGTAGGAAGTCTGGGCTCGTTCTCTCCCTTCCACCTCTCCCCCTGTGGATACACTGAACGTATATATATTCCTGTGGTACCCAGGAGACAATCAAGCAAATTTCGTCCCCCTCATCCTCACCCTCGCCTCGTCCTCACCTTCGTTATCTCGTTATCATTGTCCGCGTTGTCTCGCTGTCTTCGCTCTAGTCGTCTACAATTCCGCCTTCTTTTTCGCTCTTGTCCCGTCGTCTCCATCCCGTCTCGTCTTTGCGATCGCTTCCCCTCGACGTCGAGCCTCTCTCATTCCGCCCCGTGTCTTCGTTCTCCGCCCCGTCTGCTCCGGAAGTTGTTGCTTCGCAATACGTGGTTTACCCTTCGCGAAGACCGCACCTTCACCGCCTTCCGTTCCCGAAAAAACACCTCCCTACTCCCTCCCGAACCTTCGAGACCTTTCTGTATCCTGTGCTACCCACCACCACAATTGTGATACTCCAAGCTTCAAGTTTCAGGTCTTGACTTTCGACCCACGAAGCGCCCATCCATGTTTCGATCCCAATCTACTGCGAATGTCAAGGAGCTCGAGATCCTGGTCCTTGATGAAGTGAATCGGTACGCCGCCAACCCTGGTCGAGCAATCTCTCGAAAGCAACACCTAATCGATTCATCTCTTACTTTACCTCAGAACGACACACTTCTCCCCACATCTCGATGCGGTACCCTCTCGCCAGTGTCAAGACCGTCGGAACAAGCAGAATACTCATCTCACCAACTCATTACCTCAGTTTTCGCCTATTCAACGTCCTTCTAGGCACGGATCCTTCAAGATGAAGCGAGTGGAAACCACCGCCCACTCTTGTCCAAGGTGAAGACCGTTTCGCCGAACGTCTCCACGTCTCTCAAGGGCAAGGCGAGGGATTATCGATATCAATTACTTCCCAGATACTTACTGAAGACTCCCCCTCACTTGCACCGGTGTGGCCACCCCGGATCTAAGTGACTCATTGGATTACCCCTCCATCAGTGAAAAGCTACTTCGTCCTCGTTCTCAGTTTCCGACCCCACTGCTACTTCGAATCGGGAACATCGCGTCGTGCTCATGGTTTGAAAAGACGTAGGTCGCGAAACCCTTGGCCTACGCGAGAGTGAGTTCAATCTGATGTATCGTGTTCTCATCCACCGTCACATGATGTGGCAGCCTAACAAACGTCGGTAGAAAATTGTCCCAGCCTCAGGTGGCCGCCTGCGCTTTGTCAATTGGCGTCGTCCGTCTCGATCTAGTTGAATGCGTAGTGGACATGAAGAAATCCTTCAAATTCCCCTTCTCCTTACCCACGGTTGAACTGGAATATGTGGGCGGGGCGTTACTTTCGCGAGGCACAAAGGGGTGTGGGAGGCTAAACCTCGAGGCTCAAGTCGAGAAGTGGGGGCGATCTCGCTAATCGCGAGATTTACCTGGTGTCGGTGGATCCTCGACGATTTCATTCATCAAGCGATACACGGCGTGACACGGTTGCCGTTGTGCTAGACAAGCAGTTCTACGATTAGAGTGAACATCCGTACTCATCTTATACCAGGGATGATCTGGTTCCGTGACCGCCTCCCAACAACCTCTACTTCGTCCGGGAATCTTACGCTAGCACTCTGTGGCACGTCACGTCAGGATGCGCTCACCGCAGGAGATGGTGACGTGCGCGCTACTTTGGTATCGGGCGGTTGGTTTCAGTGGGAGGTGTGGGCACCGTCGTCCATTAAGTGCGGCCGCTATTGTCACGTAACTCCATCTTGTCTCTACTTTACTGGGGACAGTGTCTCCATTCGTGGATTTGCTCAACCCTCACGAGCATAGAATGTCTGCACAGTTTCTCTCTTTCCTGTTTCCCACGAACCACACGCATAAGTGCTCAATTCGTAGAAAAAACATGAAGGCGGCATCGACAAACCCTGACAAAAACATTCAAGTAAACCATCCCTTAATAGTCCGAATGTTTAAGATCAGTCTCCCTCCTTCGCACCAGATGCAGGTTTGATGTGATGAGTATTTCGAAACAGCGACCGAACCCTTCTTCCCAAAGGCACTCTCACCACGATCCGGCAAGAGCACTCGGTAATCCGTTAGGTCATGTTATGTACCTGCGTTTCCATGCTAAATGCCCCCCCCTTCGTCCCAAACATCTTTGAATCTAAAGGGATCTACTCGGAATGGGATCCGCCGTTGGGAGATTTTGACATCGGGAGTGAGCGGGGTTTTCGCTTTAGAAGGGGTGGGGTTGGACAACGTCTCCATCAAGAATTCGGTTTTTCAGATGCCATGGAAAGAGACGAGACCGTTGAAGGGCGGAAGAGGTTTTTTAACATAATGCCATTGCCATCCTCGCCATAGGAGATGAGGAACACGCAAGAAGCGTTTCTGGAGTTAGAACCTGGCCCTGGGGGTAACGAATAATGAGATGAACCCAGGCATACTCGGATATGTTTGAGACGTACCAATGCCCGAACAGACCCCAGGGACCCCGTCGTCGTTCTCGGCAACCCGAACGGTGCTCGGACCCTCCCCAAACGCGTTGGGATGGCCCGGCACACGTTCGAGACCCGGAAAAACATGGTGTTCTTGGTGGGGGACAATCGATAAGAAACGAGGGACGAGAGACGTGGTGAGCATGAAAGTTGAGACGAGGTTTTTTTGCCACGAGCGGCACGAGGCTCGCCCGCGTCGTTTGACATGTGGGTCAACACTGATGTCCCCCGCCTCAGCCGGGTGTTACCTCGCAAACAGCCACAAGAAGCGAAAATGTTCGTCGATCGAGACCAAAACGCGCCAAAATCGATTGTTTATTTTTCGGATGGAATTCATATGTTACACGGCTCGTTGGAAGTGGAGAACGTGAACCCGACTCGTGGTGAGTCGTGGGCTTGCCGGTGCTATTGCTCATAGATTGCCTTCGAGACAGTATACTAGTGCTCAGGCACTCCCATTTTTTTCAATACTTCGTTCCGCGATTTGCTTATCAATCGGGACATTTGCTGTTGAGCATCCTACTTGTTGTGCTTTTCGCCCGTCAAGCGCGGGATGCAATGCGCGGAGTTCGTGTCGAGCCTCATAACCGTTGTTGAGGAGGAGGTTGGGGCTCCTGTAACCTGGAAAGGATGGTCCATAACGTCTTCTCATGTTGGCGGTGCACGAGTACTTACGGATACGCCGGAGAACACGTTTGCGAGCCAAACGCCTGATGATGTATCTGACTTGAAAGGGGTTCAAACTAGAGTCGACGCTGAGAATGAAAGCAGCAAAGCCAGCAACGTGGGCGGCGGCCATGGAAGTTCCAGACTTGATCTCAAATCCACCAGTGATCGAGGCGGAGGGGATGTCCACACCTATGGCGTGGGTGAGAGGGCTTTCAAACTACGAAAGGTCTTCGCGTACCAGGAGCAAAGATGTCAAGGGCACGACCGTAGTTAGAGAAATCAGCCCTGAAGTCGGTGATGGTGGTAGCACCAACAGTGATGGCGTCCCTAGAAGAGGCCGGGGAGATGTTGAGAGCGTCTGTGTTCTGATTGCCGGCGGAAGTGACGAAAACAGTACCAGAGCGGACCAACCTACTGACAGCAGCGTTGAGGGCGGGGGAGAAGGTGCCTCCGATGGAAAAACAGATAACACCAGGACCGCCACCGTGGTTCCGCCAAACCCAGGTTAATCCGTCAAGGAGGATCCACCTGGTACCTTCTCCGTTGTCGTTGAGAACCTTGACAGCAACGGCAATAGCCGTCCTGGCAACGCCGCTGTACGAATCTCAGCATCAGTGAGAGAAAGAAGCCTTTATACGCACAAGGGGTCAGAGATAGCAGTCCCGGCAACGTGGGTTCCGTGACCGTGTATGTCACCGTCCTACAATCCGATCAGTCGATCACTCTCGAGATGAGCGCTTAAGCGAGGCGGTTACTCACGGGGCCACCAGCTGTCATGATTCGTTAATCCGGATAAGAAATCTGGTATTAACACATAAGATAGCCTCGCACCGCTATCAGCATATGTCAGCTGACGCGTATCGTTGCGGATGAGCCACTGAAAACTCACAAATTCTTACCCCACTTGGCACGACCACCAAAAGCGGGCTGCAGAGGTCATACGTAAGGGAACGGATCTGCCATAAATGGTTTTCGGCTCACGTGGTTGAGTTTGATGCCGGTATCTAATTAGGAAGCCGTGTGAGTTGGTCGAAACACTCCACTCGGATTCCACGCACCAAGGACGTAAACGGTAACTCCCTGGTCGCATCCGACTGGAGCGGTCTCGGAGTGGTAGGTGAAGAAGGCAGTGGGGTTCTGGGGAGTGAGCCAGCGTCGGGAGCTCATGCGCGCGAGTCCCCATGGGGCGTTAGTCCTGAAGTGCATAAATCCCACTGAATGGTCTGAGTGTTGGAGATGCTCACTGCGTAACCCACCCCTCGCTATAAACGTGCTCGTTTTGCTCAATGGTTTGAACATCATGGTGGGCCCTCAATATCTTAATCTGGGATTCATCGAGGTGAGCGCCAAAGCCATTGATGAAGTCCCATTCACGAGTGGGAATGATCCCGACGGCAGTGGCGAATTCAATGTGTTTCTTTAGACTGACGCCGTCCTTAAGGGTGATAATGTATTGCCCAGGAATAGGGGACCCAGCCATCACCACGTTGACGAGTGGACGCTGAGCGGAGGAGGCAAGAACGTAGAGAGCAAGGACGAGGAAGTTCTTGGAGAACATGTCGACGGTCCGAGGAATATACAGATGGCTGAAGATGTGAACCGGGGTCGTTTGAGTTCAGGTAAAAACAGGGGATAGAGCTGTTTCAAGCGTCCTGTTCTCTCTCAAGCTCCGACGGGTGCTTTATATACAGCGTACTTTATTGGAAATAGAAGCTGTGTGCTATGAGTTAGGTTCTGCTACTACGGTCAGATCGGTTGGGGTGGCGTTTCGTCTAGAGAAGATAACCAAGGCCGGGGAATCCAACTGAAGCTCAAGGTGGGGGTAGGCGATGAGCGGGGTCAGAGTCGGGTGTCGCGGGGTTCTGGAACCCCGTGACAGATACTTGCATACTCATGCATTCATCAACAAATCGTGGAAAGTCCCGCAATCAATTAGAGGTCGGTAAAAGAACTAGAGAAATGTCGACTTCACGTCGGCAAAAACCTTGCTTGACATAATTCTTGAAACCGTCATAGTCAGACGATGCGCACTTTAATTGAGAGGCCGGGAACAAGATTATTTTAGAGAAAGAGCAGGAGGTTTATGTGGCACAATCTCCTTTAATCCGCGGTTGACAAGAGACTCGGCACGCCCAACGTGGTCCTCCCTGGGAGCAGAAACATTAGTACCACAGCGTTGAAATGTTGAATATTCACTAACATCACCGGTATCATCCTCCATCCCGATGAACCTCGCATCAGCAAAACCTCTCGCGGATACGCAACAGTACCCGATGGCACGCGGAGGCACGCGGGTCGGGTAGCAGGGACCGAGTACCTTCATCTGAAATCCCCAAATCCTAGGAACAGAATCATGAGTTACACTATCGTGGCCGTGAAAAAGACACAGGAAAAGAAGGCTACCGTGTCGATATGCAAAGTGTCATTGACTCACCTTCGGTGCGCGATCACCAGAGGCACATGAAACAGGGCCAAGTCAGTCCTGGGAACTGGCACGCGTCGGCACCCGAGACACTCGATTAGACGCTTGGAGGTTTTACTGATGACTCCCCTCGGCTGAGGTTTTGTGGTCACGTTGAAGTACCTGCCGGAATGCATCCTGGTGAGGTTGTCACGCGCCCGTGCAGCTGCCCTTCCAGACCTGTAAGAGGGGGTAATCCCAATCCAGTGAATTTCTATGAAAACGCAGATTCACGTCTGCGGGAAGTCATGAAAGTGACCCGTCCTCAACTTCCAATCATCATGCGACACAAGTATTCCTCCATGGACTCCTGCGCGCAGAGACAAACCGTTCCTTACGAGAGTTGTGATGCGGCCGAATGGCTGTGGTCGGGCCCGCAAGTATTAGCGCCAGCGCCTGTATCGAAGCAGCATTCGTATCGTCAAAATGTTGAGAATCTGAGCGACACGCACTTATAATATAGGGGGTCAAGGGAACCTTGCAAGCAAGGTAATTAAAATCCCTTATCAGCGATACAATCACTCAGGCGAAGACCATAATACCTAAACGCAGTAATAGATCTACGACCTTCGCAAAAATGATAACAACCCGCAGTTATACAATCACTCAGGCGAGAATTACAGGCGTCCACCACTCAACGCAGGGGTTATTGCAGGAATAATGCTGTTGGGTGACTATCCATAAGGTTTTATCGGGTTTTATCCTTGATTAAACGAATAAACATTACCTTTTAAGTGAACTGTCAGGACCCCGACCGTTGCGCCGGGTCACTGATTTTGTCTCTAAACCCCTCATCTGGGAACATAAGACTACGCCGTTTATTCGAGGAACCGTTGTTTGAGAGCCGCGGGATGGGGTCATGTGGTCGTCGGGGACATCGGTTCTCGATTGCCCATGCCACGTGATCTTCATCGGACCGAGAACCAGGACCGCAGCGGTCAGCCGTAACTTACTGCGAGTGTCCTAGTCATTCTCAGCTTCAAGCCAATGTTGTACTGCTAGTGTTTAGAGGAGGAGGCCCACGATTGAGAGGGAGAGTGCCACGTAGCTGTGTCGTCACCCTGCCCTCCCGCCGATATAATACTCTACCATTGACAGCCTTATGGATAACACAATGGATATCACGCACTAAAGCTCGGCTAGTGGCACCCTTCTACGACGGTAATTGTAGGATCTAGCGTTCTGGATAGTCACCCACTAGAAGCATACCTTGATACCGAACTTTACCTTCTCATGAGATAGGCATGTGCGCTGAAGATACGTCAAGTCCGAGAAAACGGAAGAATTCTGTGACAGCGCAGTCTCTTGATGACGCCGCTTGTCGGAATGTGTGTGGAAGGGGTAGCCTCGGGTTTAGTCAAGCAAAGCAAGCTCATTGTCGAATCGCAATCAATCAGAGGAAGGTGGCAACACCCTACCGACAGTTGTGACCTGGATCTGAGGACCACCTAGGGCTGGAGCGCGTCCGCGCCCAGAATGGGGTTAGACGCCGGTCGTTATTACGATCGGTGACCACAATGACGAGGGTTGGTGGAATGTAGCTGTAGGCTTTGACGTGTTGGCCGTCCTTGGTACGGCGGAAACGGTGGGGAGGTGGAAGAGGTGATTATCGGCGTGGGAAACGGTCAATTTTACACATGAGACGGGGACCGGAGTTGCCTCGGAGGTTCAAATCATGTCGACGGCTGTCACCAGCTGCCACCCCCACGCTTGCGGGCTCTTGGTCCTCTCCCCCTTCCCTTGACCTCATAAGTGTCTCGATAGCAGCAAGCTCAACGATGTCTCGCTTCTCTCTTGCACCCCCAATATTATCCATGCGATGGATCATAGCCAAATCCCGTCCAGGGGGGAGAGTATCGCCGTTCTGCAACATAAGGATGTCGTGGTGGATGCTGTTGGTGACCGGCTCGGGGAAGACGCTTGCCTTCGTGGTTCCAATTCTGAGGGAACGGAGGCTGAGTCCAAACCAATTCGCACGCTCACTATCAGTCCCACGAGGTCTGTACTCGCCACAACCGCCTCCGCGAGCGAAAGTTCATGAGACCTAGTATATTTTCTTTCACGACTTGGGGAGTTGGCAAATCGGATACACTCCGTCGTAACACAATCTCCTTCCGCCCGACCTACCCGAACAGTCTCGCCCTCCTTGGGCTCGGACGACAATACCCCCCATCCTACTCGTACCTTCCGATGTTCCCCCCTCTCAAGACATTAAGAAGCTCCTATTTTGTCACCGAGCGAAAGTGGTTGTCGAAGTCGAAGAAGGTGAGGACTGACCTGAAGCCTGTCGAGGCAAATACAATACGATTGAAGAACGACGCGTTCCCGCTGCGTAACTTCCGTTTCGTGTCAGCCTGGTTATCTGTTGACCCCAAATCAAACTGCAGTCTTCAGAACTTTTACCTCGTTTGCAAGGCATGAGAAAAGTTGGTTTGGCTGTGTCAATCAATTCACAGCGAGTGTGAGAGCTTTGATGTTTCTCGCTTCATTGTCTCTTGCGTACGTGCAGACTAATTCCATCGTGTAAGTCCACCGTATGACCTCGTTCTAGTCTATCCACCAGACACTCCCACCATTACTTTCGTCCCGCGTAATCTTTTTCTCCCTCCACGGTCACCTGCAATTAGCTGCCCTTTCGAGAGCTCTAACGTCATTTACGTCTTTCCACACCACGCCTCCCACGTCGCCCGTATCGCTAACTACAAATGTCGCCTTGATATTCTTGCGCTGGTGTCCTGCTGCAATTTGACCCGTCGCCCGGTCCCAAGCCACCTTCTCACCGATGTGGGCTGGACAGCACTAGCTGGAAAATCCTCGAGATGTACAACTGTGCTGCCGACCAGAGGAAGACACGGACCATAGGCGCACCTTCTCACTCTTTACGCCTTGGACAACACCAATAACATCCTTTTTTCCTCTGTTGGCCACGTCCCTTATTCAGATTTTGCGGCTGTCCGCAAATTACCGTTGAAAAAGGTTCCTTATCGCCAAGACTGATGATGTTGTCGGCTTTTGTAGCTGCATAAGGGGTCAGAGGGGGGAGGACGGATGACCGCGACCGCTCAAATCTGTCAAGACAAACCTGGGCCGTGAGTTGAAGTGTTTTTGGCTGACTTTGAACAATAACCTGCCTTTTGTGATAATCATCTCATCGAAAATGTCTTGTAGTTGGGTACATTTCTACATGAGGCGTGCTGTTCTAGAGAACGTTGACATGTACATGGCCGAATATGTGGGGTCCATACTTGTCTAAACCACGGTATAAGGGTGGAGCTTGCTACATCACAGTAAAAATTTTTAAAGAACGTCTGAAAGCAGCGCAAACGAAACGAAAAGAGAAAATTCCAGCAACTGGAGCGGAAAGACGACAAGTAGAAAAGAGCAACGTGGGTAGGGGGGGGGAGAGGGATTACGGTATAAGATAACGGGTCGCTTTATGTCGGTTGATTGACTGCGTGACAGTCCACTGTGTTCCCCAGAGGATGGAAACATACAGCGGGACGACAAAATAGAGTGGATCGACGCGGGTGTCAGAGGAGGTGGGTTGAGAATAAACGCCGTCAGGGAAGGGTGGGATGGGGACAGTAACGATGCTAAAGAACACGGGTGGGAACGAGGTGTTCGATGCAGAAGGATAAGGGCGTCCGAAGAAAAGGTAGAACCGTTGACGCATTGACGCGTGATACTGATCCCGGAGTGCAGCATGGAAAAGTCAATGCACTGAGGAAGTGGCACCGTTCCGGGGGGCTCACCGTTGCGTCGTTGTTCACTTTTAGAGGCCCTTGGCCGCTTCCGACTCAACCCCTCCGGAGGAACTCTCTGCATACCTAGATCGTCGACGGCAGATCCTGGCCTGGAGATGGATCGCGAGACCTGAAAGGTATGGGTCATTGGCGACGGACGACCTCGACTGTTGAGCATGAGCGGACGCGCGATCGAAACTGCGTTCTCCGAGGAACAGCTCCGCCAGGGAGCGATGAATCCAAAAGAGCATAGCGTCGTGGTTGAAAGAGGTTGTGGTCTCGAGGGCTGTGTTGTCTTTCGCCCTTGGAACAATGTATCTCGCCAAGGAGACGGTGACATATGCCGACCCACCATCTTTCGCCTCTCTTTCGGAAGAGGACGCAGCTTCCTCCGCGGCATTCAATTGGCCGTCTTCGTACAACAACCAAGCGAGCCCCGTCGAACACCGTCCTTGCGGTGACGTATCGCCAAGCCGTTCATAAATTTCCATCGCTTCCTTGGCCTGTTATATCCCTTGGTTCGGCTCACCTCGGAGAGGTCCCGCAATGTGCTAGCAACCCATCCCTCGTCCCCCCGCTCTCTCTAGAGTGCCAGGGCGTGGATAAGGAGCTTTTTACACTCCTCATCATTCCCAAGTGATTTAACCAAGTATGAGAGCTTGCACAAGCACTTCGGCTTGGAAGGATGACTATCTGGGAGCCTAACGACCTTTGGTCCCAACACAGTGAGCCGCGGTTTATGCCAACAGAGGTGATTCATGAAATTGAAACAAGCGTCCCAGATATCACCCGAGTCTACGTCGATTGTTGTGAAGACATCGAGAAGGTGCTCGGTGTTCACATCCTCCAACATGACCCATTTTGTTTTTTCCTAGTCAGGGTCATCGGGATTGACATCGACCGATAGCCGGCGGAAGTAGCTTTCTCTGATCGTGCAGAGGAGTGAGGACGATTTTGGATCCTTGGGGCTGAGATAATCGCGGAGTGGTGCAAGCATTGTAGCGAACCCATTGCTCCAATATGTCAGGGAAAGAATGCAGAAGGTATCGAAGATGTTGACTCGGTTGGGGATGTCTGGAAACAACCAGTCAAAGTTGTTCTCGTTGACGCCCTGGGGGAAGAACGCGATCATCCCTAGGAGCTCTCGCGCATGAGGACCAAGTTTCAGGAACATCGGTGACGCGAGCGACAACTCAATCGCAGTAGCGAGACTCTTGTTGTGCGCCGTCTGGAGCATGGCCGTCTGTTGCCGCTCCCACTCCTTAACCAATCGACTCGAGTCCCACCTGCTCCGATGCGCAACCGTTGCAAGGAGTGTGATCGACAGCGGGTGGAAGTCTAGACGTTTCAGAACATCGTCGAAAATGTGAGACCGCCCATCGCGTTCGTGGATGCGATAGAAGGCCTCGCGTGCACCCTCCATTGACGATGTTGGGATGTCGGTCATCTTGCAGTCAGAAGGTACAGTGGAAATGCGGGACGTGATCAGAAGCCAAACGTTGTTGAACTGACTTAGTTCCTCGACTGCAGTGTAAATCTCCGAAGACTCCGGTCCCTGTGGATCAAGAATGGACTCCACGTTGTCGAGGACTATCAGCATGCCCTTTGAGGACAGAAATTGCCGCAGGGGCGCTAGATCCTCGGGGTTTTCGACACCTGCACCAATAACCTTGGAGAGGTGGCGGAGGAAATGGGCACAGGGGGAGGGGAATTTGTCACAACGGATAAACCAGCGGTTGGAACCGAACCGCCGCTTGATTTGATCGTGGTGGAGGACAGTTAAGGCAATTGACGTCTTGCCAATCCCCCCGGCGCAGATGAGAGCGATCGTAGTGAGGCTCGCGGCGAAACCGAGGATCCGTTCGATCAACTCGTCGCGCCCAAAGATCTTTGGTACCTGAGGCGGAGATTCACCGACGCTAGATGCAAATGTGAAGACGACGAATCAATCTGGCTGGGGTCGCTGACCTGGCTGGAATCTGTGCGATGGTGAGCACTCAGTGGCGGATGGAGTAACTGGCAACACTCGCCGACTCGTGCGGATCGAGGACTTTTTCCTGGCTTTTTAGGATCCTAGAAACCATAGCCTCGGTGTTCGAAACGATGGCCTCTATGTTCGAGACGCTGCGCTGTACTTCGGTGACATCACGTTGAACCTCAGAGACAATGGTGTGTGTGTTTGCGACGCCTAGCTGTACTTCCGCGACAACGGTGTATGTGCCCGCGGCGGTTGCGTGGATGTTTAGAGTAAGCTCAGTCTGGGGGTCAAAAGTCAGTACTAGCTACATCGAAAC
>QFEV01000031.1:0-10627 GCA_003316405.1 Thelephora aurantiotincta
AGCGGGAGCATTCAAGCGTTTTGATGTGCATCACGATGCATCATGCGTTCTTTCATCTCCAAGCATACACCGGGGACACGCCGCAGAAAAGTCACAAGAAATGTTACAAAGTTCAAAGGTGTGGAGACGAAACCGTCCCGGGTCGTCTCACTCGTCCTCCCAATCCTGTTCTGACAACCTCCTTGAACTTCTCCTCCGGAGTGGTGTACTTCCAGAGGCGACAGGCTCCCCCGCCAGCGGCGCTCCCTCGCTGCTATACTGAAGTACTCGTGAACCGCGCGTTGTCGACCGAGATGTAATGGACACTCACCAGACTCCGACGACTCGACTTGCTCGATCTGCTTCTGCTTGATCCAACGCCGCCAGCAGTATATTGTCGTTGTCGCCTCAATTGTTTGTCTTCATCCTCATACCGTACCCGACTCCTCGGTTTCGGTAGGCCAGGTGATTTGGATTCGCGTTTCGGCGAGAAATCTGGCCGGGTAGATGAAGGACCCTCGAGTCCCGGACGGCTTGCCCGGTAAACCATCGGCAGAAGCAAAGCAGCGAGGCATGAAGAAGAGATGAAGAAGAATGTGGTCCCGGCAACGAGACCAAAGAAGACCGGGAATCTGGTCACTAGTCCTCTGAATATGTTCTACTGTCAGCATACATCTATGTGGCCGAGACAGGAGGAGAGACACACCGCACACCATGATGTTTGAGAGTGCCTCTCAGAGTGGCAGAGTACACGCTCAACTCCCTTCCCTCCCCACGCCCGATTCCCTTCCACCCGTCTCTCCTCCCGATGTCGACCTTTGCTATCACCAAGTTTGTGCCGGTTGAAAAATCATCCACTAGGGACACCTTGAGCTTCGACGTCCCTGGTTGGAGTAGGTGGGTCAGTGAATACAGAGCTCCCGGGACAACAATCGCCTGAAAATTCGATTCAACCTCTCTCCCTATCTTAAATTCGGAAACTTGGGGTAGTGGTGACGTACAGACCGACGGGCGGAAGCCAGTGTTTTGTTTGAAGTGGTGGTCAGCGTGAGGGTTGTCATGAAGTTCCCCAACACGATATTTGCCTCTGTAGTGGGCACGACCAGATCCAAAGAAAGATCATATGGGTGACGAGGAACAAGTCCCGGTAACGGTGCCTCAGCGTAAGGCATGACGCCATCCCTAGCGTGCAGGGGGGCCCATTTAAATGAGGAACGTTGCAAAACAATTAGAGGACTGCAACCGCTGACGCTCACCCATATTGCAGAAACAGTGGAGCTTCCCAACTAACTGCAGCGGTTTTCCACACGTAGAGCCCCGCACCGGCAGACAAGATCGCAAGGAGGGGTATTATCGAGAACCCGACAAACAACGGAATGAGGTGCGGAACCCATGGGCGAACGGATCGAGCGAAAGGGGTGAGTATCCTCAAAATCAACGTGAACGGAAACCATATCGCCCTCGAAATCAAACTGGGGGAAGACCGTTCGCTGGCATCCTGGTTTGCGAGAGATTTCTCATCTCCGTCGGCCATCGTGACGCAGCGATATGGCAATTGGCCACGCGTCGGTACCGAGTGAGGGGGATGGTGATCAGTAAAAGCAATCGGACGTCGGGTTGGACGGCGACAGCGACGATGGCCGCGAAGACGGACGTCAAGGCTCTCTTTGGCTTGCCTCCGACATCGCAGAAAGTGAAAGAGTATATCTCCTCTCTCTCTCCGCTCGCAAACGCCGGCGACGACGACGGGGCACAGGTCAAGGCGTATTCGGACGCGGTGTTCGTCAACTACCACGCCCTTGGCTGCAGCATCGAATATCGTCCCAAGAACGGCTACAATCCGTCTTCCAGTATTAAATCCATCACCGACTTGCAGACGGACAGCCTTGCGTTAGATAAAATCGATCTCTACAACTCCCCCTACGACAACGAGCCCACCACCCCTCCACCAGCACCACAGAAGACGAAGTCAAAGACTACACCCGTCTTCGCCAGGTACCCCGGTCTACCCCTCGCGATTACCTTCTCACACGAACCTAAGTCGATGTCTGTGACGACGGAGAGCACCGGGAAAGACTTCGTGGTCGCTCTGGGCGAGCCAGATCGCAAGGGCGGCGGCGCCGGACCGTCTACGGGTTCGATCAACATATGGTGCGAGTGGGCTAAGGAGGGTGTTATGGTCGAGTTTGGTGGTCGGGACGCCAGAGGACCCCAGGCATGGGATAAAGGGAAAGATGCGAAGTGGAAAGTCATCTCACTCTATTTCCCTCTCCCCTCTTCCTCCTCAAAGTAGTCATCTGCGAACGTGGCCTCTGGAAATTTTATCTAAGCAAGTTGGACCTCGAACTCCAGGCGAGACCGGCATCTCATCGTCCCTTCGCAGCCTTCCTCTCAGCCCTCCCTATCTCACCTCACAAACGGACGCTGCCGTCGGTTCTGGGCTGGGACGTTCCCGAAAATACAACTTCTCGGCAAAACTCGATGTTTAAAGTGGAAGCACCCCTTTTCTTCACCGTCTCTTCAACCACGATGAGCACGGCACCCTTGGTCCCCGGAAGCCTCACGTACTCCAACCTCAGTGAGGTCGTATGAGTCCGGGTTGGGACCACCGTTATCTTTGGCCTCTCGGCACCTGGTAGGCACGGGTTCCCGGGGGGAGGTCTCGGTGGGAATGCAAGAGAGGATGTATTTCCCACCTGTTGCTATCCGTGCGCTCGTTTGGTAAGGTCTATGAACCCTGACTACCATTCGCCTCGACCACTAGATCTCAGAGCGTGTGCAGTGGTATCAACATCATCGCTCTGCACCACGCACTCAAGACGAAGGCCTTACAGATTTGGACTCGGCGTAGCAGGGGTCTGCATCATTTGAAGCTGACAAGTCGGGTTGACCGACTTTATATTCGGCATTGTGGGGCTACAGACTTGTAATGGCATTAAGACTCTCAGAAGTACCTACAAGGTGCAGTGCCATGGATTGACGCTGCATACTTATTTTAAAGTCGACTTTATACGACTTCATCCCAGAACCGGCGTTGCTCGACTATTGACATCGATTAGAGTTTGTGAGACTATGGGTCATCAAAACAACATACGAGGGAAACATTGATAGAATAGATATGGTGGAAGACATGATTGCACGCGTGAGACAGGGTGCAGATGAAGAACAGATGAAGGGGTCACAGTGGGACGAGACGGACGAACGGAGACATGATGGATGAGGACCCAGGGGGAGAAAAGGGGGAGTAGCGATAACAACGGGGGGCGGGGCGAGGGGAAAAAGTGTGGGACACTTGCGGAAAGATGTATCGGAAAGAATCCATTCCCCCGACCTTGTGATGAAAAGTTAGTATGTGGGAAGTAGAATAATTCCGATGGACTCACCAACGGACCACAAATCATATCTTCCGCTCGATCCGCTGAAGGAGCTTTCTGCAACGCTTCAGATCATCCAGAGCCCCGAACTTCTCGTAAATGTCGATGGCGCGCAATGCCTCGAATTTCGCCCCTTCATACCTTCGTTGTCTGTTCCGCAACATAGCCTCGAGCTCTATCATGCGACCAAGAAAGTATTCGTTATCGATGGCATATGATTTGGCATGTTCGATGTGGGACTGAGCATCATCAAAATCGCCCTCATGGAGGAACAGCCATCCCAGGCCCTGGTGAATCCAAAGTAGCTGATCGTGCCAGTCGAACTGGGTGGCAATGTCGAGGGCTGCCTCGAAATGGGAGGTGGCCTTATCTCTCTTGCGCTTGGCTTGGTATATGTTCCCGAGGAGACGGTGGCATTTGCACACGTGATATTGTTCGCCTTGTTTTGGGAAGAGATCAAGTGCGCGGGAAGTGGTTTCTTCTGCGGCACTGTCCTGAGAGGACTCGTACAACACGTGAGCGAGAAAATACAGACACCGTGCTTGCCCCGATGTATCACCAAGTCGTTCGCGGATTTCCAACGCTTCTCTCGCCTGTTGTATCCCCTCGTCATAGTGGTCGAGTAGCCGGTTCGCATCAGATAGCCACTGCAACGCCTCGGCAACTTTGACATCATCCCCTCGCTCTCTCCATAGTCCCAAGGCATGATCGAGAAGATCCTTGTACTCTTCGTAATTCCCGGCCAAGGAGAACAACCGTGAGAGATTGAACAGGCATTTTGCCTTCGAAGGATGGCTATCTGGAACCCCCTGAATTTTTGGTCCCAGCATGACAAGACGTTGCTTGTGCCAACGGAGATGCACCATGAAACTAGCGCACACATCCCATACCTCCTCTGAGTCCATCCCGGCCATCGTGAAGACATTGAGCAGGTGTTCAACATTCACATCCTCCGACGTGATCCATCGTGCTTCTTTAAATCCCGGCTTTTCAGGGTCGAGATCGACTGACAGACGGGCAAAGTAACAATCCTTGGTTGTGCAGAGGAGTGGAGAAGTCCTTGGGTCCTTCGGATGGAGGTAGTCTCGGAGCGGCGCTAGCATCGTGACGAACCCGTTGCTGCGATATGTCAGGGAGAGCATGCAGAATCCGTCGACGATGTTGGCTCGGTTCGACACGGTCGGAAACAACCACTCGAGGTTGCTTTCGTTGATGCCCTGAGGAAAGAAAGCGACGACTCCAAGAAGCTCCCGTGCGTTGGGCCCAAGTTCTTGAAATGTCGGGGATGCGAGAGAAACCTCGATCGTGGCTGCGAGGCTCTTGTTTTGCATCGTATTCAGCACACCTGTCCGCCATTGCTCCCACTCCCTGGCCAATCGGTCGACACCCCATCTGTTGTGGTGCGCAACCGTTGCGAGTAGGGTGATGGAGAGCGGATGGAAGTCGAGTCGCTTCAGGATATTGTCAACGAAGTCGGATCGTTCGCCCCGCTTGTGGATGCGGTAGAACGTGTCACGCGCGGCTTCGATCGACAACGTTGGGATCTCGAGCATCTCGCAGTCGAGGGGGACAATCGAAAGCCGGGAGGTGATGAGGAGGCAGATATTGCTGAACTGGCTGAGTTCGTCCACCGCGGCATAGATCTCCTCGGCGTCTGTTCCCTGTGGGTCGAGAATGGATTCGGCGTTATCGAGGACCACAAACATCTCCTTGGACGACAGGAATGGGCGGAGGGAGGTCAGATTCTCGGGGTTCTTGATGCCTGCACCGATGACATCGGAGAGCCGACTGAGGAAGTGAGTGAGGGATGCAGGGAATTGGTCGCAACGGACGAAGCGACGATTGTCGCCGAAACGACGCTTGATCTGGTCGTCGTGGAGCACGGTAAGGGCAATCGAGGTTTTGCCAATCCCACCAGCGCCGATGAGAGCGGTCGGTGTGAGGCTGTCAGCCAGCTCGACTATCTTCCCGACCAAATCACCACGCCCAAAGAATGCCCTCGGTCGTGGGGGTGGGGATTCACCGGATGTGCTGGGTGTAAATGTGAGATGGTCGATCCATTGGCGGTCAAGGTCACTGACCTCGTTTGAATCTGGATAACCGTGAGCGATCTTTTGGGAGCGGATAAGACGCGAGCGATACCCACCGATCGATGTTGCTCGCCAGCCCCTTCTTGGCTCTCTAGTTTCTTGTGGATATCGAAAACCATGGCCTGGGTGTGTGCAAGATCGCGTTGGATGTCAGCAACAACCACGAGGATGTTTAATCCAAGTTCGGTCTGAGGGTTAATGGTGAGCGCTAGCTATGGGGGAACGACAGGACGCACGTTGAACACAACGATGACCGCGTTGAGTTCCGACCTCCAGGCTACGATCACCTGGCTATCGGCGTGAGGAAGTCGAACGAGTTTTTTCCTTTGACTCCGCTCGAGGATCTTGCTTCGAATGTCTGCCACGGTCCTGTGATCATTATCAGCGAAGTGTTCGAACCAACCGTCACCAGTTCGACTCACACTGTCAACCGATTGATAGCTTCGCACACGGAGCTACTCAATTCGCTCAACTGTTTCCCGTTCAGGCCGCGGTCGAGGGCCGTACAGACGTCGGCGCAGGACAGCCCGAGTTTGACATATTCTTCCTCGTTCGTCATGTTTTCCTGTCCCTAATTCAGCCCGACCTACCGACAGAAAGCAAAGGGAAGATCACCTTGACCATCGTGAGGATGTCTTTGACGATACTGAAAGCAGCCTTTGCCGGCGTAATGGTCGAAATTTTCTCTGCGAGGTCCAAGTCTGTGATCGCGACATTCAGCGAGGTGATTAGGTTGTCTCTGCGCTTTTGTTTTTTGTCTTCTGTGTCCATGGCTTGAGAGTCGATGTGGGACGAGAAAACGTTGTGGCCAGGAGGCAGTCGGAGGAATCCGAGCCCTGATAAGGGCGGGCGGTAATCAGTGCAGCCCAGTGAATGAGTAACGGGGTCAGTCAAGGCAAAGGCCATAAGTGACTCGACGTGACAGATGGAGCGTGTACGTGGAATAAATCTGACGACATTTCCAGCGCGTTGCAGAGAGATAGACTGCTTTTCAAAAAACATAGGACACGTTTTTCTTGTTTATGCTTTGAGATGTAAACAAAAATTTCGACTCCGTTGCGCGGCACGGAGATCCAACGTTCTTGATGAGCGCCCTTCGAGAACTCGCGAGGGATTGGGGGGTAGTAACCAGATATATTTAAGTTTCAGGACATATCGAGTAGACCATTCAACGGAGCGGGGGGTGGTAGGACGGAGAAGTTGAGAGCGTATATCACGAGTGAGTGGACCCTGAAGACACAGCAAATAGTTTGGATTGGAAACAAGGCCTAGGGACATGGGAACATGGAGAGCTGAATATTGTCTGATAGGGTGGGTAGTACGCGCCTGTTTCGAGGGATGACCGGTCGATGACCGATGGAGCTCGAATATCAATGCTCAACAGGTGGGGACTCTTGTGCTTTTGTGACTGAGGAGCGAGAGTCTGCGGGCTCGCAGAACCATGCTGGGCTGCGGGTGCGAGATACCATTGAACAACAGGAGTTGACGGTGGGCGGCGGGATGAAGTTGCAGGAGAGTGTTTCCCGGACGTTCGATCTCCATGCCCCGTAATGGAGTCGAATTTTTTGTTTACATGCCACAGTATAGACAAGACAAACGTGTCCTATTTTTTCGAGAAGTGGTCTATCGTTCTGCAGCGTGCTGTCACCGAACGCCCCCCTCACTGTCGGCTAATTCCCTCTGGGTCGCTTCCCTCGATATCTCAGGATGGGGAAAGGCTTGAAATCAGTTGCGACATGGTGTAGATCTGAACAACGACCATCCATTTACTGAGGTCTGGCCGTAGCAGGACAACACTCAGCGATGCAATGCAGTTTCACTCCTACTCCACCGTCCGCTACCAACTCCACCGCAATGGGTTTGGTAGGAAAAGGTTGCATGGCCGCTGTACGGCTAATCCTCAATCACACGCTGACACAGCGCATCAGAAACACCCACTTTGTCGAAGAGGTGGGCTTCTTCGCGACCAGACTCGACTCTAGCCATTCGATGTACTGTCTTAGCCACAGCTCCATCGATGCGTCCTTCTCGACGTCCCAATCCGGAGTCTTTGCGGCCTTGAGTGCCAAGATCGCGCTTGTGACATTGGTCATTCCACTCGTAGAGGTCACGTGAGTCTGAGTGGGGACCACCGTTATCTTCGACTTCTCGACATCTGACAGGCACGAGTTCCCCGGAGAAGTTCTCGGTGAGAATACGAGAGAGGATGTATTTTCCACCTGTATGCTATCCGTGCGCTCGTGTGGTAAGGCCTGTGAACGCTGCTTACCAGTCACTCCAACCACTAGATCTCTCAAAGCGTGTGGGGTGGTATCAACCCCATCGCTCTGCACCACGCGCTGAAGACGAAGGCCTTACAGATACAACATACGAGGGAGACATTGACAAAATAGATATGATGAAAGACATGGTTACACGCGTGAACAGAGTGTAGATGAAGGACAGATGAAGGGGTCACAGTGGAACGAGACGCACGAGCAGAGACACGAGGTTATGAGGACTCAGGGAGAGAGAAAGAGGAGTAGCGATAACGAAGAACACAACGGGGGGGGTGAGGGGACAAAGTGCGGAACACTTGGGGAAGGACGTATCGGAAAGGATTCGTCTCCCCAACCTTGTGATGAAAAGTCAGTACATGTGGAAAGTGGAACGATTCCGAGGGACTCACCAACACATCACATGTCACATCATCATATCTTCCACTCGATCTGCTGAAGAAGCAATCTGCAACGCTCCAGACTACCCACAGCCCCGAGCTTCTCGTAAATGTCGATGGCGCGCAATGCCTCGAATTTCGCCTCTTCATACCTCCGCTGTCTCTTCCACAGCATAGCCTGGAGCTCTACCATGCGACTCAGACGGTATTCGTTATCGATGGCATACGACTTGCCACGTTCAATATGGGACTGGGCATCGTCAAATTCGCTCTCGTGGAGGAACAGCCATGCCAGGCTTTGGTGAATCCAAAATAGTTGATCGTGCCAGTCGAACTGGGTGGCAATGCCGAGGGCCGCCTCGAAATGGGAGATGGCTTTGTCTCTCTTGCGCTTGGCTTGATAAATGCTCCCGAGGAGACGGTGACACCTACAGACGTTGACTTGTTCACCTTGGTTTGGGAAGAGATCGAGCGCGCGGGAAGTGGTTTCTTCTGCGGCTTCCAACCGAAAGGATTGGTACAACACGTGAGCGAGAAAATACAGACACCGTGCTTGTCCCGATGTATCACCAAGTCGTTCACTGATTTCCAACGCGTCTCTCGCCTGTTGTATCCCCTCGTCGTAGAGCCCGAGCTGTCGGTTCGCATCAGATAACCACTGCAACGTTTCTGCAACTTTGACATCATCCCCTCGCTCTCTCCATAGTCCCAAGGCACGACCGAGAAGATCCTTGTACTCTTGGTGATTCCCGGCCACGCAGAACAACCGGGAGAGACTGAACAAGCATTTCGCCTTCGAAGGACGGTTATCTGGGAGCCCACGAATCTTTGGCCCCAGCATGACAAGGCGTTGTTTATGCCAACGGAGATGCACCATGAAACTAGCGCACGCATCCCACACCTCCTCCGAGTCCATCCCGGTCATCGTGAAGACATTGAGCAGGTGTTCAACATTCACATCCTCCGACGTGATCCATCGTGCTTCTTTAAATCCCGGCTTTTCAGGGTCGAGATCGACTGACAGACGGGCAAAGTAACAATCCTTGGTTGTGCAGAGGAGTGGAGAAGTCCTTGGGTCCTTCGGATGGAGGTAGTCTCGGAGCGGCGCTAGCATCGTGACGAACCCGTTGCTGCGATATGTCAGGGAGAGCATGCAGAATCCGTCGACGATGTTGGCTCGGTTCGACACGGTCGGAAACAACCACTCGAGGTTGCTTTCGTTGATGCCCTGAGGAAAGAAAGCGATGACTCCAAGAAGCTCTCGTGCGTCGGGCCCAAGTTCTTGAAATGTCGGGGATGCGAGCGAAACCTCGATCGTGGTCGCGAGGCTCTTGTTGTGCATCGTATGCAGCACACCTGTCCGCCATTGCTCCCACTCCCTGGCCAATCGGTCGACACCCCATCTGTTGTGGTGCGCAACCGTTGCGAGTAGGGTGACGGAGAGGGGGTGGAAGTCAAGTCGCTTCAGGATATTGTCGACAAAGTCGGATCGTTCGCCCCGCTTGTGGATGCGGTAGAACGTGTCACGCGCGGCTTCGATCGACAACGTTGGGATCTCGAGCATCTCGCAGTCGAGGGGGACAATCGAAAGCCGGGAGGTGATGAGGAGGCAGATATTGCTGAACTGGCTGAGTTCGTCCACCGCGGTGTAGATCTCCTCGGCGTCTGTTCCCTGTGGGTCGAGAATGGATTCGGCGTTATCGAGGACCACCAGCATCTCCTTGGACGACAGGAATGGGCGGAGGGAGGTCAGGTTCTCGGGGTTCTTGATGCCTGCACCAATGACATCGGAGAGCCGACCGAGGAAGTGAGTGAGGGAGGTAGGGAATTGGTCGCAACGGACGAAGCGACGATTGTCGCCAAACCGACGCTTGATCTGATCGTCGTGGAGCACGGTAAGGGCAATCGAGGTTTTGCCAATCCCACCAGCGCCGATGAGAGCGGTCGGTGTGAGGCTGTCAGCCAGCTCGACTATCCTCCCGACCAAATCGCCACGTCCAAAGAATGCCCTCGGTCGTGGGGGCGGGGATTCACCGGATGTGCTGGGTGTAAAGGTAAGATGGTTGATCAACTGGCAGTCAAGGTCACTGACCTCGTTTGAATCTGGATAACCGTGAGCGATCCTTCGGGGGCGGATAAGACACGAGCGATACCCACCGATCGATGTTGCTCGCCAGCCCCTTCTTGGCTCTCTAGCTTCTTGTGAATATCGGAAACCATGGCCTGGGTGTATGCAAGATCGCGTTGGATGTCAGCAACAACCACAAGGATGTTTAGTCCAAGTTCGGTCTGAGGGTTAATGGTGAGCGCTAGCCATGGGGAGACGACAGGACGCACGTTAAACACGACGATGACCGCGTTGAGTTCCGACCTCCAGGTTACGATCGCCTGGCTATCGGCGTGAGGAAGTCGAACGAGTTTTTTCCTCTGACTCCGCTCGAGGATCTTGCTTCGAACGTCGGCCACGGTCCTGCGATCATTATCAGCGGAGTGTTCGAACCAACCGTCACCAGTTCGACTCACACTGT
>QFEV01000034.1:0-10819 GCA_003316405.1 Thelephora aurantiotincta
TTCGTTCTGAGCTCGTTGAGCTCCTTCATGAGCCGACGAAACACGGGCGGCGTGACGGACTTGTTCCAGGCCAGCGAAACATCAGCACATCGTGCGCATGCATCTGGGTGTTCTGGCGCGGCTTACCATGATGACGAGGCGGAATCGAAGAGCAGCGGTGGTGGGGAGGGGGGCAAGCGTGAGTTGACGTTGCGCCTTGAGGACGTTTTAGGCGAATGTGAACCCCTGGGCCATGTCACGTGGTCATTCTGTTCCGTGAGTCCGTGATCCGCCATTGTGCCGAATCTGCTTTCAGCCACGAGACTCCAATACATGGATTAGAGACCAAGAGACGCAGGCAACTGGTCCGAGACCACCTCGGCTCAAAGCTCGACATCCCCCCGGGTGTTGATTAGCCTGCCCTCCATGCCACCTTCGACCATCACAACCTGACCAGTTACATGACTAGAAACCGTGGAAGACGCCAGGACTAAAATCTGGTTCGCGACCTCCAACGGAGTGGCGACTTTCCTGAGCGGGGTCCTGAAGATCGGGGTTTCATTCAGCCTCGTGTGACGCAAGCCTTGAAGCTTGAAATTTGACGGAGGAAGCACTCACGTCGCCAATTCCCTGTAAACCACCTCTGGATCCGCCAACGATTCCGTAGCCATCGGGGTTTTGACCCATCCCGGAGCCACGCAATTCACTCGCCCTTTCGGTGCGATTCTGACGAGCTCGTTCTTCAGCGTCATGGTGAGGCCGTACATCATGGCTGGAGCTTGATCAGGACCATACGAAATTTAAATCAGCGAACCACAACAGAGCTTACCGCTCTTAGTCACACTGTAATCTGCGTGCCCAGCTTCTCCATACTTCCCAGCGGTGCTCCCTACCAAAACAATCGCGGCCTTTTCCTTCAAATCCCTCGCGTCCCCTTCCAGGCTTTCCAATCCTTTGAGATACCCCCTGATAACCAGGAACGAAGATGTCAGGTTTGCGTTGATAGTCTTATCCCACTGCTCCAAGCTCATCTGGCTCAGTGGAACATCCTCAGCCACATAGATGGCGTGGTTCACGACTATCACCTGGGCTGGGCCAAACCTCCCCTTGTTTATCTCGCCGAACATCCGGATCGTGTCGCTTTCAGCACGAAGATTGGCTTGAAGCTTCCGGATGTTGTCGACTCCAAATCCACCAAGCAGCTCGTCAAGAGACGTAGCGTTGGTGTTGTAATGGGCAGTCACCTTTGCCCCATGCGCTGTTGAGAATCCACGGTTGTCGGTAGATGTGTATGGATTTAAAAACGGATATGTACCAAGAAACTGCCGTGTAGTTTCCAGTCCGATTCCCCCGCTCGCACCTGTACTGTTGTCATCTCACCAGAGCTGCACCAAAAACGCTAATCACAACACACCCGTAACCAGGACGTGTACGTCCTTGAATCCAAGGTCCATAGATTATCAGCGCGACGCTGGACAGAGTGATGCGTTTCGCCTCGATCAACTTCCCGATTGCCATCACCCGCGAACATTATATGCGCCAAGGCATTTGTGCCAGGTACCTCTCACGTAGTCTGTCCTCGAGCTCTGGCACAACCCAAAGACCAAAAGTGCCTTCGCTACTCAGATCCTCCTACGTTTGAGGGTTAGACGTCTCGATCAGTACACCGCCATGGGGCCGCTTTTCGAAAACACATTCATCGTATAAGTTTCACGTCCAACACCCGCTTTCGTAGACTCAGCGACTTCCTCATGTAATCTACGGGCTATCCTTCCTCATTAGCGCTGGTAACCCTGCAAACGTCTCCACATTGTCTTCCCGTTCACCCCTCGCCGCGCGCTCAATCAAGTTTGAGATCCCTGTCCAAGAGGAATAACGATGCTCGGTGGTGGGAACCTCCCGCTGAGCCTCCCAAAATTTCTGGCCCTTGAGACCTGGCTGTTGCGGCAAATTTGCAGTCTGGCATACGACGGGAACAGGCGGGGGTAATTGAATCGGCAATGGTGGCAATTTGACGGTACTGAGAGGAAGGTCTGGCGCGCTGCCGGCGAGAACTTGCGGGTCGATTTCTGGGTTACAGTGAGGGTGCCATGGCTGATGAGTCGACGTCGGGACAGGGTATGGATGAGAAGGACTGTTGAACCCAATCCATGGAACACAGATTTCCGGAGGTGTGTCGCACGACAGGGGAGGAAGGATGGGAGGGAGTCCACCTTCGGCATACGAGCCATCTCTATCGTTCTTATCCTGATACCCATGATGAAGTTTCTCCCCAAACTTCAGTACTCTCCCCACATCGACCGCAGAGCTTCCCCGAGAAATCCCACCATACCTCCCATACTGCTTCGACCTGGCCGCTCTACACGACGGGCACGCAGCAACAAAGTCGTACACCAGACATTTGGGGATATACGAACACACCTCCCGAACCATGGCCCAAGTCTTGTCTCTTCCACCGTGGTTCGTGATCCAGTGCGCGCGTAAGATGATCCTGTAGATCCTTGACCGGAGAGCGACGGGTCGATCTTGATGAAACACGAGGCTCCCGGAGCGAGTCGAGCCAGCAGAGGGGGGGTGACCTGGGACGCCGGGACCTGAGAGACTGGACTCCGGGGGAGAGAATAGACCAAACTCGATTGCCCGTTCTAGCTCAGTTTGAGTAGCAGGTCGGTAGGAAAAAGTCTTTAAAACCCAGCGCCGAAAAACTTGCGTATCCCAGTTTCCTCCAGTGCCGTAAGGAATAGAAGCTGAATCAGAGTCAGAGCTGGTCTCTCCAGAACCGGAGGAACCCTTGCGATGGAGAGTCAAGATCAACTTTATCCGCCTCAGAAGTTCCGAGTCTACCAAAGCCTTCCCTCGTTTATTCGGAGCCATCTCGTCCAGGTACCGCACCAGGAACCTCAGATACTCCGTCATAGATGGCATCCCGAGAGCGGGCGCGCGAAATGCGTAAGTGACGGGCACCATCCCGGGGGGCGGGCTCAGAACCAGGGTTTGACCAGGGCCAGGTAGTGGGGCAGATCCAGAAGCAGGGGAGACTTGCGTAGACACATTGGGGATCAAACGTTGTTGTACTCGCTCTAGGTGTTTTTCGAGCTGTTCTGGGAGTATAGGAAAAGTCTCTGGGTCGCTTGGAATGATAGGCGGTTGGGGGGCAATGGGACGGTAACGAGAAAGCGATCCAGTGTGTTGCTGTAGTGTGTATGTGGAAGGAATCTCACAGGTAGAGGTCTCGTATCGTTTTGAGTTAATGGGAGCCATAGTTTGTGTCTGCGGTCTTGAGTGGTCGTGGTGGCAGTGATCAAGAACCTGGGGGAGATTCACGTTCATTTCTCGTACTAGCCACTTTTTTTTCGTCTCCGGAATTTAAATGCTTCACACGAAACAAGACAGTATTCATGCGAACGCTCGGTATTCAATACAAAATCGTGTCCCCCTGGAAATTACAAGCTTGGGATCGAAAAACTTGTCATATGCATCACCAATACCCCGAGTGTGGTCGCCCAAACGACATCAATGGGACGAGTGGCGGATGGGTCACTTCAGCAGAAACTCCAAATGTCCAGGTTTGTTCGTACTGAGGGATAGAATCCGCTACGCTGACAACAGCAACGGTGTTCATCAAAAAACGGAACCCGAGGCGAACAAGCCGAAGGACGCACACCCAAGAACACCATGCTGTCATGCAACATCACCGCGTGGCAAATAGCCCCCATGCCCCTGGACAATTTCAAGTCCCCCTTGAAGATTCTATATCGCACCCTTTTCTCACCCGACCCCGCACCTCCCTTCATTGTCGTGTCGAGGTGCTGACGACTCCAATGGCTCAAATCATACACCCTAATCTTCGCCCACCTCTCTGTCCTGTTAGTATCGACCCTCACAAACCTACTTCCTGAAACCGAATACTTCGGGTGCGAATCAGCACGAGGGACCTCACCCATGCCCGGTGAGACGGTGAACTTCCTCCACTCATCCCACCTAACGACGCCCTCTCCCTTTTCCCTTGCGAGCCTAAGGAGGGTCTCCGAGCGGACCACGCAGATACCTTGACGCGAGCCACAAGTTGTTGCCGACCAACCGTTTGTTGGCAAGTGGGTGGGGGTCTCCAGTCGCCATGCTCCTAAAGTGTAATTTACTCGACCTGTCCTCGAACACTGGTGTCGGGCACCAGCCGTAGCCCCGATCGCGTGCATGAGGATTCGCGTCAGACTTACCGGTTGTCTGCGATGACGATCAAATCCATGAGGGGATGAATCACAAAGATCCCGGGCTTGAACGATAACGGTAAGCTCCACGTCCGTATGGGCCGGCTCCCTAGCACCGACGGAGGTCGATAGAAGTGAAGCGCATCGGACGATGTGGCGCGTCTCACGTAAACGTTGCCGGCAGTTCCAGACCTGCCATGGAATCCAGTCTTTTCGAGAGGTAAACTCGACTTGATTGTATGTTTTAGCCCGTCAAACCTTGAGCGATATCCATGCAAGTCCATCCGTCGATCAAAAAATGTCCCCGGAGCGCCCGGATTGTCCGATGACCCTGCAGCAGCAGCTCGCATTTATATTGTAGATGTGGTTGGTTCCGACACCACATCACGGAAAGTACGATCGACCTTGGTGAAGGATCTCTTCAGCGGACTCAAAAAAGAAGGGACACCAAACTGACAGGTTTGAGATTCAAGATATCCGGGACTTTGAGGTGTCCGAAGACCTTCCCAAGCAGCTCAGGCAGGAAGTCGTTCGGATGGCAAGGCCTTGACACCATGCTATAAAATGGTCCAGGGGAGCAAGCGTCGTTCAAGGATTCTTACTGTGGCAGTCACAACCAACGAGTGCTCGCACCCGATCGGAAGGTGCATCATCTCGCCTCGGGTTCTCGCGCCTTACGGTACACCTCCGAACCGAATCGATTACATTTCAGAACAGAAAAAGAAAGACAGATCGAGAGGGATAAACAAGAGAGACAAACAACAAAGGTGAGAAGTAAAAGGAGGGGAGAAGCAGTGCAAGACCACTAGGATAACAGAATGCATACTGGAGTGAGAGGCTGTAGAGAGGGGGGATGAAGATGTGCTCGATGCTGGTGACCGGGTGGTGGTAGAAGGTAAATTACAATGTCAACACGTGCGACATGACTGTGGGAGAGAGGGGGGAGTGCTGGCTGGATGTTTATCTGTGGGGAGACCACGAAATTTGCTTGCGAGGGACGGAACGAGGGGAGAGAAACGGTTTGGGTCAACTTCGGTAGTTTTTTCGGGGCAGAAAAAAAGGGAGAACGACTTGCAAAAATAAAACGCGGAGGGCAGGGATGTGACAGTGACAAGAGGGAGAGGAAGAGAGAGAAAGGGGCACGATATACAAAGTCGAGGGAGATCATCAAGGAAAAATAGTCACGTCGTTAGCCGTTGTTCGAAATCGGGTGAAAATGAGCGTGAGGCATACGGGGAAACTTAAGAAAACTTTGGGAAGCATACATGTACACGGTACACATACGCATAGAAGGAGTGAAAGTCCGGGAAAGCTGGAATCAAGAAAACCCTCTCTCAACGCCTATCGTTATTGAGGTTTGCACGACTAGCAAAAAAGTACGTCAGAGAATGTCGACGGAGACTAGGAACCCAAGGACGAGCGGAATCCACTCACTCTCTCAAAGAGTCGTATAAGAATTTGTAGCTCTTCAAGTTTCCCTTCAACCTCCTGATATCCAAACTATACGTATCCTCCAAGCGGTCCAACCTAGTCAACTCCACAGAAAACCTGACTTCCCCACCCTGGTCTTGGTTATGATCACCGTACAAGGTATTCACGGTTGCAAGGGAAGAGGGTTGCTCGTTCGTAGGGGTAGCCAATGAAGCGTTAGACTCGTTGTTACCAGGGCTGCTGTTTTCTGAGTCCGCGGGTTGAGAACCGGAACCGGAGACTTGGGAAGACTGCCGCCTCATCAGCAAACCTTTGAGCATTCCTCCAGATGAAGGCACGGGTAGTCCGCGTTTATCAACCTACATGCCGCCCAACGCATTGACAGATCATCGATCAGTACCCACAGCCAAAAGGGAAGGAGCAAGAACTTTACGAATACTTACCCCACCGCTTGCGGCACTACCAACCATGCTGAAGGCCGCAAGGCCGTTTCCACCCTGTCCATCCTTAAGCGGGACACCACTACTTCCAATTTTCCTCTTTTTTGGCCTGACACACCTAAACTTGTACTGGCTTTCCTCCTGCACCTCCAAGCCCATTTCTAGGAGAACATCGAGGACGTGTTTCATAACCTCTGGTGGGTTGCCGCTGGTGATCGTCGTCTGATCCATCGCGCCATGGTGCACTCTCAAGATGTTCTTCGCCGCTGGCGAAAGCATAAAACTCCTCTTGATCGGATTCGAGAAGCTCTTGTCTGTGGCGACGGATGGGGTACGAGTTGGGTGTCCGGATGTCGCCGAGACGGCCGATTGGGGTGTCGACACGTCCAGGTTGGCTGAAGGGTACATGTTCACAGAAGGTCCCGGCCCAGGCGAAGTCAATCCATTGATCGTACTCGTTGATGCGTTGGGAGGAACCTCTCGCGAAGAAGGCATCGGAAGTGCTTTCTCGGTTATCGGGTGCTCCTCATCTGGTACCTTTCCCCTGCTCTTCGTCCTAAACCATTCCATCACTTTCTTCGCCTTGCTCGTGCTCGCCGCGTTACCTGCACCGGGCCTGACCACTTCTGGGAACTTGCTATCCTGATGCTGACGGGGTGGTAAGACGGCCGTCTTCGACGGATCCTGATTCACGAGCGAATCCGACGGCTCACGAGATTTGTCTTCAGTTGAATCCTTATCCTTCGAAGACGGTTCCCGTGAAGCCGTCCGACTTGATTTGGTACGCTGCTTGATACTCCTCGAAAACGGTTCAACCATGACCGTCAGCGTGTTCCTCCGACTTTTCTTCGACGACGTTGCGCTAGTACTGGAACTGTTGACCGGACTCAGAAGCTGGGGAGACCTTCCACCTGGATTTTGCACCCCAGAAGTCGGATTCTGTGATTGGCCCAACACGTTCTCCGACTGAGGGGCTACGGTAGGCGTCACTTGCATGGTGAAGGGTCTACGGGGTTTCGCAGAGGCGCTAGCGTCAGATGGAACGTCACTTTCGGAGGTTTGCCTCGAGCTCATCGTCGTCGGGCCGTTCACAGTCGACTTTGTCGTGTCGTTCGTCTGGTCTGTCACAGGCCGAATCCCCCCAAAAAACTTCCCCAGGCCGATCTTGTCCAATGAGGGTCCAGTCCTGTGGGTCTTGGCAGATTGGCTTCCCGTTCCGTTCACACTTATGTTTAAATCGCTTACCCCATTCGTCTCGGGCCGGGTAGAGGTGGGTGAAAGTGGGGCGGTGACTTCAATCGTAGGTTGGGTAGTCTGCGAGGAAACGTGATCAGGAGGAGCGGTATACCCTCTAGAGGTAGCCCTAGGGCGCGGGGTGTCGTTCTGTGGGGTAGGCGGCAGGGCTTTAATCTTTGGTATGTCGCTCGCCGAGGTCGGGGTAGAAGGGGAAGTGATTGAAGGGACAGGCTTCCTCGGTGTTGTGTCGTTCTTTGATTGGGAAACCCTCCTCGTCCCATTCGTCCTCGCCTCTGAAGCCTTGACCGGGAAAATTGGTTGTTGCCTCTCCTGGGAAGGCTGGCGTTTGGACGACTGTGACTGAGAGAGTTGTTGAGACCCGGAGGTGGCGTTATCATTATACTCCACCTGAATCGTATGCCTGAAATCATCCTTCTTCTTCCTCTGCCCTTGATCTGGAGGCGGGCCACCGGCGTTGGACGCTTTTCGGGTACCGTTAGTGGTCGCGGTAACCTTCGATGTAGGGGTTGCGTCGTTCTTTGAAACACTATCCTGCCTTCTCCTCGCGTTTTCATCGACAACTCCATCACTGGTGGGAGAAATAAAGAAGTCGGTCTCAGGTTTCTCCCGGGATGGTGTCGGTGCAAACGGATCGTCATCCACGCCAAATGCGGAGGTGGAAGGGAGAACGATCTGCGATGTTGCGCCTCTACGTGAAGGCACTGTAGCATTGATCTGCTGTTGGGAAGGGGAGGAAGTGTACACGGATTGATCGTTCGAAGTCTCGTAGAGCGGTACCTGCTGCTGTTGATGAGATCCACTGTAATCCCTGTGTGATCGACTGCGTGTCGTTGAGGGAAGGACTCCAACCGAGTTGGCATACCCGTCCGCCCGAGCAGACTGACTCCTTGCCATCCGCTGGCTCTCCGCAGCAGCAGCAGCGGCTTTCATCTGTCTCTGGTAGGCCAACCGCTTCTGTTGATGCTGTTCCATCGCCGCATGCTCCAGATCCCCAAGAGTACGATTAAAGAGTGCGGCACCAGGGCGGAGCCAACGATGGTTCATGACAGTCTGGATGTCGGCTCGGTTTTTGGGGTCGGGGACGAGCATGAGAGACAGGAGATCCCTGGCTTCGGCGGAGATGTAATCGGGGAATGACAACGGAGTGTTGACGATATACTTGTATAGCAGATTGATGTTGTCTCCGTCAGGGTTCGCAGGGTCGTCATCGAAGGGAAGGTAGCCGGCCAGCATAGCGTAGAGGATGACACCACAACTCCAAATATCCACGGCAGATCCGACGTACATGCCGTCGGAGATGACAAGTTCGGGAGCGGCATAACATGGGGACCCACAGCTTGTCTGCATGAGTTCATCTGCCTTGTGTTCGAACCGATTGGCGAAACCGAAATCTGTAATGATCACGTTTCTGTGTCGATCAAGGAGGAGGTTTTCGAGTTTGAGGTCCCGATGGACGATCTTTTTCTGATGAATGTACCAAACGCCGGAGATGAGCTGGCTAAAGAGTTTGCACGCATCCTTCTCCTTGAGGTAGCGGTGGGCAAGGATGTGGTCGAAGAGTTCACCGCCCGACGCGTACTCGAGAATGATACCGATATATTTGTCGGTTTCGATAACGTCGTATAGCCGGACGATGTTAGGATGTTTGAGGGCCTGGGAGAAGAAGGGCGAAACCGCGGGAAGCATTTCAGCGCAACCGAACAAAGCGGGGGGACGACAAAGAGAAGAAACACGGACCCTTAGGACTTCGATTTCACGTTCGACCTTCGACATACGGGCAGAGGTGTCGATGTTCCCTCTTCGGATCAGCTTTACAGCAACTTCTTCCCCCCATTGCATATGGAGACCGAGCTTGACCTTACCGAACTCGCCCTCCCCCAGGGTCTGAAGCAGCAGGTAGGGACCAAACTTGGGAATAGTACGGCGGGGGTGGGCGGCGGCGTAGGCGACTGCAGCAGGGTGAGAGTAGACGTCGCGATAGGTTGGAAGATTATCATCTTGAACTTGGTGTGGTTGCTGCTGCGAAGACTGCACATTGTGGGACGCCCGTTTTCGCGCCGATTGAGGTTGAGAAGAGGACGATGCGGGCTGGACAGAGACAGGACGCGATGTACCCTTGGAAGAGCCTCCTTGGTTTGGGACTTGTAGGCTGTAGTGGGGGTCCATGGGTAGAGGGAGGAAGGAAAGCCTGGGGGGGGAGGAACGAAGGGGGATAAACGACCGGGCGACAAGCAAAGGTGACGACGAGAATCGAAAGCGCGAGCGAAGGAGAGAAAAGAAGAGAAGAGAGAAAACGTACAGAAAATGAAGAACCTCGCAGACAACGCTCTCTGGGATTTTGTGCTGGACGACAGCGAGGAAGAGAGAGGTTGTCGGATGAGGGGAGGAGAGAGAGGTGGCCGGCTGCGTCCAACTTGCTCCCCCGCTCATCCCCACAACGTGGGCTTTTTGATCCACGAAATCCGAAATAAAATCCACAGAAATTAATTGGAAAGGAATGCCGTGGCTCGTTTTATTCTCGTGTGGTCCAAGTGTCAGACAGCGTCTAGTGCTGGGGCCTTGACAGTGGTCTTCTACTGACAAATCTCTCACCATACGGTCTGAGGACCGGGTGTCGATATCGGACCCTTTGCGTCGCACCAATCTCACGAGATTAAATTCTCCGAGCAATTTGTAACCAAACACTAGAGGTGCGTATCTAGAGTCTTACCACAGGCGCAGACTGGCCGGTGACTGGGCAGAGGGGGGCAGTATGTAGACTGGATCAGACTTGTGATGGAATCAACAAATGTCGAAGAAACAACGTGGAGGAGCCGACGTCGAGGTCAAGGGGGAAACACTTCCCCCCTGGTCTTCTCCGCCGATGCTTTTCTGTCCTCTCGGATGGCATTCAGGCGAAATCTCGGCTTTTTCGGAGGATAAGTGCCACGGATTCTGCGGACCCTTTTGCCACCACGCCCCGGAATAGCATGAGCCTCCCAACAGTTTGGACAACGCCTCCAGGAACCGCACCGTCGCACATGCAAGTATTCCAAACTAGCTTTCGGAAAGCGTACCCTTTCTTGACGTGGAACCGACAACCTTGACACCAGGGGAATCTACCTGGGTGTATTCGCACCCGCGTTTTCTCCAGTTCGACATGCTGTATGCGTCCTGGTTGCCGCCCCAACAACAACCCATGCTCCACCACGGCGCGCATCGACCCTGAGCGACCTGAGCTGCACAAAAACGTACGACTTGGTGGATACAGTATGTCACGGCCTGGATGTCACTCGCAGCGCTTCAAATCATCCCTAGAACGCCGGAGTCCGGCAAACAGATTAGTTTCAATCTCATCAGGATTTACATTCCCTTGATCACCCCCCAGGTCTTTTGCGGGATAAAACCTCCGTTGTGGTTCATAAGAACTCGTCCGTGTTTCACGCGAGATCAAACCCATCGGGGTGGAAAGAAGGATCTGCCAAGACACTTTCGTTATTCGCTACGTATGCACACCACGAAGAC
>QFEV01000036.1:2529-16514 GCA_003316405.1 Thelephora aurantiotincta
CACGAATACCGTATCCTAGGGAGATCGTCTGAGTGTGTTTCAGGGCCCCAAGGCAAGGTGTGATGGTTACCCCCTAATTGCAGATCGGAGCGTGGGTCGGAGGCAAAGTGGAACGGTAACTTCTTAGCCTTCACGCATCATCACCATCTGGAGCCCATCATTTTCGAGTTCAAACCATAACTCCCCCTCCATTCGCATTCGATTTGTTGATCTGGAAATGTGTCGAGCAATAAAAGATTGATTTTCATGTGCCTTTGGATGACCGTGGGCCTTTAGATATTGGACAATAGGATGCCACCCCGCATATACGTGCAAATTGTGTTCGTCAACACCCCCGTCCCTCCCGCCCTCAGTTTTCTGACTTCTGCTCTTTCGCCAATAATTTTATTCCTGATCCTGGTGGCCGGCGCTTTTCCCATATCGATCGGCTTTGGATTCTGCTCCATCGAAGCCCATTGGCATTGCCCCTTGTCTACCCTCACGTCTACTTTTTCCGAAAATTTCTCCCTTCCCCATCTCGAGCCCCACGCATCCCAACAAAACCCGAATATCCTTGATCCTGGGTGCTGCTCGGTGGGCCGGCGCCATTCTGCCAAAGCGCGGACTCTTGTTCTGTTCAGGTCCAGTGGGATCGACGTTCCCGTCCAATTCGTCTAACGGTCTGAATGGCTGCGCCGATAATGACTTCGGGAGTGTTCAAGGAATCATATCCGACCTCCTTATCGCTTACCCTCCTCCGTGGCTTGTAGAGTCAAAGTTTTCCGAGAAAGTCAAGCAGTCCGCGGTCGCGGCAGTGAACAGGTCTCTAAGCGGTGTTTTTTGGAACTGCCCAACGGGCACGTAGCCCAGGAGCTTCGTGTGACCCTGTCGAAAACGAAATGGGGAAAGTAAAACGTGAGGAGCAGGAAACGGCGACGATGAAAGTGCTGATTTTCATACCTGCCACTCACCCTCTGTTAGGCACCAAGCGCTCTGAATATCGTCTTGAATTGGTTCATGTCACTCTCCCCGGGTAGATATGGTGTCTTAAGCATCAGCTCTGCGAATATGCATCCAACGGACCATATACCAGCGGCGGTACTGTATTGGGCCCCGGCTTTACTACCCGGTCAAAAATCGGTGGTCGTACAGCCTCTTGTCGTCTGGGTTGATGCAGTGATGCATGATGCATGATGGACAGCAACCCCCACAACCCCAATCTTCCGGAACAACCCGTGACACACTATATGGTCGGCCGGAGCCATCAAGATCTTTTGGGGGTCATTCATAGCCCTTACAAGGCGGTGCAGCATATTCATGTCCACTTATCCTCAAGGGCAACTGACTCCGAGTTTATTTAAATGACATCTGGAGAACTCCATTCTCGCAGGTCGTTGATGTAAGAAAACTACCCTCAGCGGGGAGTGTCGATCCCCCGATATCCATCTTGACCCGACGAGAGAAGCCATGACTCGCTGAACACTGGAGAGCGCGGGAATAATGGTTTGTAGGATCTGCTACGTATTACGGAATCTCCTCAGCTGCGACAGTACCAGTGTCGACTTGGAGCTCTGAGTGATCCCAGATAGCACCTTTGAGCGGTTACTTGACACACTCCATCTCACGAGTATAATCTTTCTTCTTTGCAGAGTAGCCCTCCGGATAACCGACCGTTCTGCACTTCACAGGGACGTTAACGCGACAGCAGTGGCTGGACGAAGGATCCGCCATTGCGGGAGAGTGGACCTCCGTTTCAAGGACGAGAGCACTGACGAATCCTCCGGGCATACTATAGATTGATTGAATCAATCTAGCCCCACAATCACGTTAGGCCTTGGATTGTTGCACTCACCCACGCTACATACATAAGGCCCAAGATGTCTCCAATGGATTTCGCCCAAGTTCTCGCACCGCCCCACTCCCATTCGACGAGTTCTCCCCCGATTTTCCTATCGCGTCTTCGACGCTGCCATGCAACTTTAGCTTCCCATCTTGGCTGACGTGCTCTACTTCTGCGTGTTGTTTAACGGATCCCTCGGTGCAGTTATGGATGGCGAGGCTGAGCGCAATATGTACGTTGGTCGTCCAGGGAGCCACTGAATCAGTCTAACAGGTCTGACCTTTCAGCCAACCGACAACCGTACGCTGTCATCTATTTGTCCTGCCAATACCCTGCCACCGACGTTCGAAACTCTTCCTCAGCTTGTCGGCTTTTCCGGCTTCACAGTTTTGGTCTATGATCACCTCATCACTTTCGCGGACGAGGTTCGTACTCCCTGCCTCGTTCCGGCAAAATCCCCCAGCTGAGGTGGTATAACAGGTGGAATATATTTGGAGGGGGTCGCGAGGACCTCGTGAGCTTTTCCATTATCAATTGTTTTGACTCCGGCACTGAACTGCGTCCCAAAGCCGTGTACCTATTCCTGCTTGTATGTATAAGCTTGGCCTTTCGCTCTTTGTGGATCGACGTTCACGTTCCGGTCAGAACCGTTATCTAATCCCCCTGGGATTCATCGTCAATCTCTACGGTTCGTTTTCCCCGCCACTGGGATTTTTAGTTTCTCTCATTCGGCACACAGCATACTTGTCAGATTGGAACCCTAAGGTACGCGCAGCGCAAACGTTTCCATTCGTTTCGCTCACAAAAAGCCTTAGACGTAAGAAAGCTAGCTGGTTCGATAGTAGGGCCACTCACGGTGTCCCCCCAGATGTGCCAGATATGTGCGCTACGAGGGCGCAATGACTGTAATCGGAATCAATGTAGTTGGCCTGATGATGCTCATACGGTGTGTCGCGAGTCTCTGCGCTGATTAATAACCCCATATTCCTGACCAGGCTTCAGCATAAGGGCATTGTACAACAAGAATGAGGCAGTTGTTTGGGCTGTCGCAGCATTACTCGTTGTTGAGTTCAGCGTCAACGCTTGGCTACTGACCCACGGTAAACGTGAGAACAATTCATCGAGGTCGATATTTAACAAGGATTCTCACGTTGCTCCTATCTAGCCGTTGAGTACGCTGGTCCCAGGTACCGTGCGTATTGTCCTTTCCGAGGGGGATCCTGGTGCTGACAACATTCACAGCGGCGTGCACTATGGTGTTCGAAGATCGAATGTATGTGATATTGACCATATACCAGCGGTCAGGTCAGTCTGACTAATCTACTCCTTTCTTGGCCTCAGGACGAATGTAGCATCAGCATCCGCCTGGTTGCCTCTCCTATACGACACGGTCATAGTGACCCTTACTATCTACAAGGCTTATCAGACTCGGTCCCTCCGTGGCTCCTTTCAAAACCAGATTTTGCAGACTATTCTAGCCGAAGGGATGATTTATTACAGGCGAGTCTCCCAAGTATCAATACGTTGTGTTGTCGCACCTGAACCGCCGCTCTCCCCCCTGCATCATCTGTGCAACATGGCTGCCGCGCGGACAGCGTCATTTTCTCAATAACCCTCGCCCTTGCGATCATGATCGCTTCTACAAAGCCCGGTATAGAAAACATTGCCGCACAGTGAGCGCCGGGTCTCTTCTCGACTCATTCGATGTGTTATTATCTAATAGCGGTTCTGTGACCCAGGCTTGAACTCCTGTAAGCTATGAAGATACGATTCCGTCGTTCTCGGCAGAGCGCTCATCATGATTCTTTTTTTCGCATCCTCCTAACTTTTAGACTGACAGTGGGTTGATCCTTCCCTGATTCTGAATCTCAGTGATGCGCCACACTCACCCCCCGTCGCGATCACAGGTTGCGATGATGTCTCGGATTACGATTGACCTGAGGAAATGCGCGAAAGAGCGCGTACGCTGCGATCTCCCCAGGCGCGTGATAGCAGAAGCGGAGGACGAAGACGGCTCGTACTCCTACCAGCTGTCCCAACTTCGATTCCGTGATATCACTACTGGTGGGAAGTCTGCAATTCTAAGCGCTACAGTGCCTCATATCCCCGTTTCAGAAGAGAACTCGAGCGATCCTAGTGCGGTTGCTGACGCCGACAAGGCCACCGATTCTAGATGGCCTGACGATGGTTGAGGATATCGGACCTCTAACTCACCCGAACCGCAAATGAGGAACGGGACTGCCGGACAGCCTCTCTGACTGTACTTAATATTTCTACCTACTCGAACTATGTTACAATGTCAAGGAGAGTTAACTTCAACAGTTGCCTGGATCCGACTTTGAGTGAATATCAAGAGGGCTGGTGAATGGAACGGTATTCCAAACGCACCTCATCTAGCCATTCATGGCTGCGGTTAACGCGCATGCGGCGTCTCCCACGGTACTAAGAGCGCTCAACACCTCCAGCAGAAACACAAATTTTTCCTCCAGAAAGGCGCCCAGAGCCGAAAGTACATCCGAGGTCCGGTAGTTCGTCATGGTTGTACCACAATTTGCACGGATAATCCAGCCCATCACGGATCCCACTGTCCTCGATCCTCCTCGACAGATCCTCGACAGAATCGGGGGGCGGGGTTGGGGATCGAGAACATTTTCTTCCTCAGCGACTGCTCCATATGTTCCAGGCAGTGTAAGACAAGTGCGCTGTGGTAGATGTGGGATATGTAGAATCGCTTGTGGATACAGCGGATAGGATCTGTGATAGAGTCGGCGAAGGACTTGTAACACGTTTAAACAGCGCTGTTGGGATCTGCAGGCCATACTAGCAATTGGATCAATCCGATGGCGTGCTCGACTTTGTTGTGGCGAGTGCCTGCAGGGTGGCAACGGGAGAAATGGAAAGGGGATTTGTGGCGAGGACAGCGGTGCTGAGCCGTGTCATCGTCCAGTTGGTTTTGTTTTACTGAAGGCCCTCCGGAGAACCAACATATAGAAAGGGTCGGGGTTTTCGTACACGTTTGGTTCCATCTCTCCTTCGTGACCCGTACTTTCTGGGGGTTCCGTAATCGTGTCAAGTTGATCATGGGTCCTCGAGAGTGGAGGTCTCGATAGAGGAGGAACGATCGAGCGAGATGTCGATGAACGACGCCCACCACGCGCTCACCTTCGACCGGAACAATCATTTCTTCCCCGTTCGAGTCGTTCATTAGTTTTGTTTCACCCCCCCACTGCTCCTAGCGGTACAATTGGGCGTGAGTGCGTGGCCCGTCGCCCCACGTAGCTGACCCCACACTCAGGTCCACATCACACAGTCGGAAAGCGCTTTGGGCTTTCGCCCATCAGCTTACTACTTGAGTACCAAGGCCATGCTTCACTCAGTCTATCTCTCAATCATTCCTTAGCACAGTAGATACGCGGCGAAGTGGCAAAGATAATGGTCAAGGAACTCGCAGCAGCATATATGAAGAAACAAGCCGCCTTTCGACACGGCGAGTTGAGCTGCTCATCCATTGGTTGGCCCTCCATCCCACCCCATCGACGTGCGAGCGCGTCCAACTCATGCTCGAAGAATCGGCGGATGTCATCGTTACCGTGCAACTTTTTGCTAACTCCACAAAGAATGAAGACACCTGTTAAATCCTTCAGTAGTGGGCCACGGAACCCAGATATAATGCGACTTCCCGGCCGACTGGTGATGAAGAACTTGACTGTGGGAATATCCTGAACTGACCGACCCAGCACGAGGAGGATAGCTGATTCCGAGTTTTCGTCCTTGCACTTGTCCAAGGCGTCGATCACAATGATGGTCTAGATCCCTACCACAGACTAGAGTGGTCTGACCAGAAACCCTCCCATCTGGTCCGGAAGTTATTCGTGAATGACGTCCGGATTAGACCGGAGAAGGGGGATAAGCGGGGACCAGGCGGCCGGAGACTTTTGCACCAACTAGAACACTAGCGTGGGGAAGAAGAATTGGAGGTTAACGCGATCCCCAACCCCCTTCGAGCAGAAGGATGCTCCAAGGTGGCCGCCGGCGTCGACTCGTTCTGCAATCGTTTGCGCGACGGTAGACTTTCCCGTCCCAGCCACCATCAGAACCAGCGACTTTGAGTGTTTCCCAGGTTGCCCCGGTCTGAAATCACAGAATTGACAGACAATTTCCATGGCGCACGAAATGGGGTGATTAGGTCTTTCATCGCCGCACATTCTGCATGTCACTCAAGCTTCACTCAGTGCACGTGCTCCCACGGCTTCCCTCCTCACGCTGGAGAACCCAGAACTACCCGAGACCTTGAGGGTGACCTCGAAGGGACGCTCGCTGTTTACTCTCGAGAGGGACGAGGATGGTATTATCTGATCTGATCGTTTTTTATTCAGTATTCGTATGTACCTCGCAGTGGGAGGTTGCCTACGTAAAAGAGCAAGCGTCGGTCATAGAAAAGAAGAGGAAGTAGATCGGAGGTGGGTCTGATCATTCTCCGGAGGTTCCCAATGACCGGCGACTGGTCGGCGGGACACTCAACAGCCACAGACTCAACAAACCTCGGCCGGTGCTTGGCTTCTTCAATGATAACGAGTTTCGACCCGGCGATTGGGCGTGCCATCATGAGTGCGTTTATGTGGACTTGTAAAACGTTTCCAGGGCAGCATCAGATGTTGGAACACCTCGTAGTAGAATGTTGACGGTTCGGTGAACCCAACCTCCCCGGTATGAGTCGGTCGTTTTGTCGTAGCGGCTGTTCTGGAAAACAATAAATACCACCCCGAAATCATCTCGAAACGGCGCAGGAATTGGTGGCGCTACCTGTATACCCTTTCGTTCTTCCCGGGGTTTTCACGCTATGAGAGCAACCGTGGGACCCAAATAATCTGTGGAATTTGAGCGCATAATGACGGGAGATGCTATGGGCAAAGAGATCGTCGATAATCGATCATCCGACATGTAGACCGGGACTCACCCACCCGATGTGTTATATTTCTCGTCCCCATCCCACCGTAGCTGTATGTCCACCTTTCTCCGCATTTTCTGCACTTACGATGGGGTACAGCGGGTATATAAACAAAGGGCAACGGGGGAGGGCATTAACCGTTCACCCATTTCCCTACCCACCTCAGTTCCTCTCCGACAGGAAGGAACTATGATCTCTTCACGTTTTCTGTCGCTCCTCGTCTCGTGCTCATATGTGGCGTCGGCCTTTGGTACTACCTTGCCCGTGGCCCGTGGCTAGACTCCACTGAAGATGAAAGGCACGAGTGTCCTGATCCTCGGCGGTGGAGTCTCCGGCATTTTGGCCGCGAAGACGCTTACGGAAAAAGGTATCACCAACTTCAAGATCATTGAGGCTCGTGATGAGCTCGGAGGGCAGCTACACAGTGAGCAATTTGGAGAGGGAGATAGGCAGGTCACCGTCGAGGTACGGATTTGTCAAAACGACGTCCCGAGTCGGCGTTGATGGAACCGTTCTTTCCCAGGTCGGCGCGAATTGGGTTCAAGGTACTGGGGGTGGTGAGGGCGGAGGCCCCGAAAACCCCATCTGGACCCTTGTTCGAAAGTATGGCGTCGAGATACGAGAAAGTTCTTACTACAACAACATTTGTGAGCGTTAATACCAGGATATACCTGCGACGTGGCTGGTACCTAACCATTCCCTAACCATGTTCGATGGAAACGGGGCCGCCAACTTTTCAGGCGCTTTTGTGGAGTACGAGGAGGCTTATAAGAAACTGACCGCCGCCAGAGCCCAGGTAAAAAATAACTTGGTCGACACCACCGCCAGGGCTGGCTACGGGCTGATGAATGTCAAGCCCCAAACCCCTCAAGAGATGGCAGCGGAGTATTACACCTTTGATTAGGAGTTTGCTCAGACCCCCGAGGTACTAGTTCGCCTCGCAACTATTTGCCTCAATCTTGACTGACGGGTTTGTCACAGCAATCTTCGTTGATTGCCTCGTCCTGGGTAAGCAGTCCCCGTTGCGGTCGTTGGTCGTACCCACTCACCATTGGTTCAGGGCAACAACTACACCTTCGATGTCGGTTCTGGAGGTTTCTCTCAAGACAACAAGCTCTCCATTGACCAGCGCGGTTTCAAGACGATCGTCCAGAAGGAAGCCGACTCGTTCCTGACACCAGGGCAGGTGTCACTTAATTCGACGGTTAGGACGGTTGCTTAGTCTGGCGAAGGTGTCACTGTCACTCTCACAAATGGGGTGAAGCTGGAGGCGGATTACGCTTTGGTTTCGTTTAGCTTAGGCACCCTCCAGAACAACGATGTAACTTGGGAACCAGACTCGCCAGCATGGAAGACTGAGGCTGTACAGAGCATGAGTATGGTCAGTGTCTTTCTCCCGTTACATGCTGCCAGTCTCTTACATATCCCATATCAAGGGCACCTATACGAAGATCTCCATGCAATTCACAAGGAAGTTCTGGTTCGACACCGAGGTGAGACTGCCTGCCTTCCATTCCAGGCGGCGTTGCTGAAAACCAGCTTAGATCGCCATCTATGCCGACAGACTCCGCGGGAGGCACCCTGTTTGGCAAGGTCTTGATCACGAGAACTTCTTCCCTGGATCGGGCGTGCTCTTCGCCACCATCACTGTGTGTCTTGTTTCCTCGATACTTTTCGCTGTCCTTACCGTGATCCCCGATAGGGCGACTGGTCTGAACGTATTGAGGCGCTGACCGATGAGGAAGTCCAGGTGGAATTGATGGACGTCCTCCACACCATGTACCCCGACATCGCCGACATCCCCGAGCCCACCTCCATTCTGTTCCACAGGTGGTACAACAACCCACTCACTCGCGGAAGGTACTCCAACTGGCCTGCGAGCTTCCAGGAGCACCACGACAATTTGAGGGCAGCCGTTGATGGGAGGTTGTGGTACACCGGTGAACACTCTTCCCAGAAGTATTTCGTACGTGATGTTATCCTTCCATTGTGAACGTCGCTCTCATTGATCATATGCATTTTTGATTTCGGGTTTAGGGTTTCTCGCATGGTGCCTGGTTTGAAGGGCGAGACGTTGGCCAGGAGCTCGCGGAATGCGTCAAGCGCGGTGGGTGTGCGAAAGTCAGAGAGCACTTCGAGGAGGTGAAGAATGCCCGGCCTTACTCATTTGACGAGTACAATGTCAGGAGACGCAAGTGAGTTTGTGGCCCCCTGGGTCGTTCACGGTAACGAGCGTTCCGCACGACAAGATTTTCCTGTTGAAATATCACGTTAGTGTGACATAACATTCCAATCGTGACATCCATGTATTTTTTGGCACCCACTTTATTTTTCACGTTTTCGTGGGCCGGCACTCCTTGGCCCCAGCCTTTAGTACCTTCGTGCTGAGGATACCGTTGTACTGAAGCGTTGTTCAGTCTCCAACAGTTCTTCGGTGATGATCTATCGATGGCTCGCGCGACGTCCCCATGGTGTGCATACGTAGCGAGTAACGAAGAGTGTCGCACCCCGATGTGCTTGATTTCGCGTGAAACACGGATGAGTTCTTATGAACTACAACGGAGGTTTGACCCTGCAAAAGACCTAAGGGGGGTAATCAAGGGAATATAAATCCTGACGAGATTGAAACTGATCCGTTCGCCGGACTCCGGCATCCTGGGGATGATGTGAAGCGCTGCCAATGACATCCAGGCTGTGACATACTGTATCCACCAAGCCATACATTTTGGTGCAGCTCAGACCGCTCAGGGTCGAGGCGTGCTGCGTCGGAGCATGGGCTGTTATGGAATGGCAGCCAGGACACACACAGCGTGCCAAATTGGAGAAACCGCGGATATGAATGCACCCAGGGAGGGGAGGATGGACTCTCTCGATGTCGTGACGGTTGGTTCCACGTCAAGAAAGGGTACGCATCCCGAAAGCTAGGTCGGAATACATGTGCGATGGCGCGGTTCCTGGGGGTGTTGTCCAAACCGCTGTGGGGCTCGTGTTATTCCGGGGCGTGGTGGCAAAAGGGTCCGCAGAATCTGTGGTGCTCATCCTCCTCCGAAGGGACAGAAGAGCCTCGATAGAGAAAACCAAGAGGAAGGGGTTTCCCCCCTGGCCTCAACTTCTGCTCCTCTGTCGTTCCTTCGGCGTTTGCTGATTCCATCACATCTGACCCAACCCGCAGACCGTCGCTGGCCAGTCTGCGCCTTATCCCCAGCCGGTCTTCGGACCGTATTGCGGGAGAAAGTTTGTCCGACAGTGGTTGAATGGATGGTCGGTCGAGAGAGTCGAGGCCCCAGCACTAGACGCTGCCTGGCGCTTAGACCACACGAGAATAAAGCGAACCGCGGCGCTCCTTTCCAGTCAATTTCTGTGGATTTCATTTCGGATCCTGTGGACCAAAAGGGCACGTTGTGGGGAGGAGCGGGGGAGCAACTGTAGTTAAGTACATCGAGACGGTGGATGCGGGGTTTGTGGGCCGATCCTTCGAGCTCCCGGCGCACCCTATCGCTCCTTTCCCTCAGTATCGTACACGGTCTGGTTTCCCTTGTCCACGTCCCGCGCTACTTCCTTAGTACGTCGTGGCGCTTCCAGCGATGGTCACCGCCCGGCGGGACTGCGTTCCCGTGTCGCGTTTCGTCGTTCGAACTCGTGGGCCTCTGCTGAACCAGATCATCCGTTTCAATAAGTGCTGGAACACCGGTTGGCCGACGGAATTCGACTCTCGTTCCCAGGGCAGTGTGGTAAAATTCCGGCATTAAACCAGACGGCGAGGGTGGTCACCGGCATTCAGAGTGAAAATAGCAGTATCGGCCGTCATCGTGAGTACTGAAGTGGTAATTGAAGAAACCCCATCTGTACTTCCCCAGTACCGGCGCAACCTCCATCGGTATGAAGGAACAAAAAGAAAACCCGAAGAACCACGACAAATCCTGTCAGAACGTGCCAGCCACGTAATCGGCGTAGCCGCTGGCATTTAGACACTTGTCAGACATATGGAAACAGAGGTTAGGTCTTCCCGGTTCCAGCTCGAGGTTAGAGTCTTAGTCCAGTACAGTTCATCTCGTTTACCCCTCCCGACAAACATGGCACCGCTTGAGCCCGACCGCGTCTCAATCGTGCCAGCGCGACAGCGATCCTACAGCTCAGAAGAAAGCGTGACACCACCCAAGACCCCGCTGGCATCCGACGCGCAACGACGGCGACGGAACGCGCTCAAGAACCAAAGGACAAACGAACTCCTAGCAAAAGCCGCAACCACATTCCATCATGCAAAGCGAGTATGTCTGTTTCCCTGTCTCTTCGACGCAGTACAAAACATGGTGCAAAAGAGCTGTAAGTTTGACAGAGATGCTCAAAGCCGTTGATGACAGGCGCTCGAAAGGTATCTGCTCATTTGGCTTTCCGCCTTTCACAACGCTTAGTCAACTTGCGGCTATACTCCCAGCAACAAGGATTCCAAGAGTGCGTCCTATTCTTGCTCAGAACCCGTAAAATTACACTAAATCGGCCACTTCTAGGTCTCTTGAGGCATGAACAACACCTCGAGCGAGTGGGCACCATTCGAAACATCCTGCCGCGTATGTCGCTTTCCATCATCCGGTCCTGTCGTGACGATAATTGTGAGTGTTCCAAGCGAGGGCCTCCATGTCAGACTTGCACTCGAGGGTGGGGACAGCATCGAGAGAGCAACGCCGTCATTCGTCGATAGAATTCACTGAGTCTGTGAGTTTTCCATCTCATAGGCTTCGCCATAAAATATTCACCGGATCATCTACAGGAACCTGCCGACGAATTTCTCAAGCGTCTGTTCCAGAAAGCCAAGAAACCGCTGGACGGGTATACGATACATCTATTGCACCTTCTGATCGTGATTCTGATCACTCGCACAGACTTCCACCTGTGACCAAACGTCCTTTAATTCCCTCAATCGAACAACTCCTACTCTCCAAGAAAGCGAAGGACGAAGAAATTGAACGCTCCATTAGACCTGAGAAAGCGGTACTGTCCCGACATCTCCCACCCGAGGACGAGGCCCATGTTGATATAATTCCCGCAAAGTGTGGGATGGCATCCGGGACTGACAGAGAGCAAGTTCCAGATGCTCCAGTGTAAACGGATCCTTTCAACATTCGCAACACGAAATATCTGGATAGGAGGTGGGGGCAAAGGGGTGACCGTTGCACGCGAGATGAGAAGATCTGGAGTACACGAAGGTCACCTAACAGATGGAAAAAAATGTGGAAGGGAGAGAGAAATTAAATATAAATCAGACATTGAGACAGAAAGCAATCGGAGTGGAGAGCCGAGGAAACCCGATTAGTACACAGGAATAGAATATCCGGAAAGGGTATCGAGCCACTCAAAGTAGCTGAGCGTTCATCAGATGGCGACGCAGGATGCTATCTTCGACCACACTTAACGTCACAGTGGTGGCCTTGGTGTCCTGCGATCGAGCGATGAGTCCCATCAACTGACCAGCCCACTCAGGAAGACAGAAATGCGCCACTCACCACTACAGAAGTAACATGTACAAAGAATGAGCGGTCCGGACGCGAATACTTCCTGTGGACCTCTTTGAAATGCGCCTCAAAGTCTAGAAGGACACGGGCGCGTCAGCACCTGGTAGAGCAGTGGGCAGCAGACACCCACATTTTACCGCAACCTCTGGGTTATTCTCTCGCTCTCCGTAACTGGAAATGTAGTCTCTCACTTGAACCCCCCTTCCGAGCTTCTTCACCAGCAGGTCGTACTTGTTCAAGAACAAAATGATCTGAGTGTTCGCCAGGACCTTGTTCGACGTGACCTGTTTCCAGAGCTCGTACGAATCCTGGAGACGATTTACGCGGTTGTCTTCCGAGAGTTTCTGGTCGAAGACGCTGACCGGGGCGAGGAAGATGATCGCATCCATGTCGTCGAAGAACGGTGCCCAAGTGGCTCGTGACGACCTCGACCCTCCAACGTCGTAAATGTGCCACTCAGTTCCCGTGTGTTTCCCTGAACTCAGGAGTTCACTCGGGTACCTGTGATGCGACTCTGAAAGCACGCGCACCTTCCTCAAAGATAAACCGGTGCTCCTGTATACCCAGAGTACGCAAGCGAGCGCGGACAACGTCATCGTCGGACGGTCTGTAGTTTTTGATGGCGATCCGGTCGACGTCGTTCAAAAAGCTGTACACCGGGAGACAAAACGAGACAACCAGAGACGAGGACGGCGGTCAGGATGCCGTCGAATGTCGTCGAACCCGCATCAAACAAGGTCAAGATTAGATCGAGAAAGAAAGGTCGAGGGGTTCTACGTCAGTTCTGTCCCTCGAAATGATTAAGGAAGCGAAAAACGCACAATCCGGAAGACTCGTCGACCCTATGCTTCCTCTTGTTCAGAACGCTCTGAACAACCTCATCCTCCCAAAGAGCCTTGATATCCTCCCTGCATCCAGCAATGACACCCGCGATCTCCTCAAGACCCGCGTTGGCCCTTCCCCACTCAGCTGAGAGAACCCCCTTCTCATTCCCGCCCCAAATTCCAAGCACGTTACGTATCGAACCGCCGGAATGAGGTCGACCGATGTTCTTCAACCCGTTCCTGAACCTATCTTTCCACGAGTCGCCCGATCTAATGCAAAATTCTTTCGGATGGCGCGGAATCCCCAGGTCGTCTCCATCGAGGGGGGGTGATTCTGTGGAGATGGTACCCGTGATCGCGGGGGAAGACTCTGTGCGACCTCGGCGTTGGGGCCCTTGCTCTTCAAACGCTCCACTCCCAAGCTTCCTCTCTAGATCAATCTGCACACCACGCAGTGGCGCGAGACGGAGCTTCAAGATTTTGTGCTTCTCAGAGAACTGCTCAACGGGCGCAGTATCCCCAGCCGGGGCTGTCGTCTGAATGGCCATCTCTTGGTTGAGAATTTCGAGAATACTATTCACGTTCTTGACGAAGTTCAGCTGGACGACGGTTGTCCAGACCAGACGTTCTTGTTTCCAGGCTCGGGGCGCATATTTTAATTGAAAGTCTAGAAAGTTTCAAAAGGTGAGCAACGCGAAGCCCACAGGCGAGGGGTTGAAGCGGTCAGTCGCCAGTATTACGATATTAAGAAGCCACGCAACGCAACGAGAGGGCATGATAATCAGAGTCCATACCCCCTCGTCGCCAGCGACGGGACTCGAATGAATTAAAGAAAGGGGGCGAGAGCCTTGACGATGAAAGAATAAAGAAGATGCTCACTCTTT